>JASCZW010005357.1:0-222766 GCA_034211315.2 Aedes japonicus
GGTGCATACTTGTAAGGACATTCAAGACATACTTAAAACTATGATAAAACTACCACAAGTTTTGATAGTTTTATAATTTTCCTCTTTAAGAATACTTCCAGTCTGTCACAAATATGCTTCGAAGATTCCATTTTTCGATTCGTTCTGCTGAATGGGGACTTTTTTGTTTATAGTTGAGTAGAAGCTACTATATTTCTCTTCAAAGTGAATACGTATGTAAATTAATTGTCAAGGTGACCATAAATGCATCTGTTTTTTGCCTGCGTTTGATGAATTTTTTCATGTGACATTCAGTTTATTGGTGTTTCATAACATAAAAGTTCGAAAATTTAATGCGCCTCTGAATTATTGCTAGAACACTGACGTATTTAAAAAATAAAACAAATAGTAGAAAATTCAACTATTAGGTGAAAAGGCTGATAAATTGTTAGATCTTGAATAAATTGTGTCTACAATCCATTTTATGTTTCAAAATGTATTTAAACAGCATTGTTTGTTCGTACCATTGGAAAAATGAGAGTTTTGTTGCATACTTATGAAAATGGCTACCATTCCGAGGGAATCCAGAATAGCCACGCTTGCCATTTTTTCAATGGTTTTATCGAAAACTATCATAAAACGCAAATAAAACTTATATTGCTTGCACAAGACTTACAGCTTTTTGGAGGAGCGCGATAAGTTCATATTTTTTTTTTTTTGTTCTTGAAAAAGATAAGTTACGCTTGAATAAAACTTGTTTGAATTGCTAAAGGTAAACAATTCTTTCATAATATAGCCATAAGATCAGTGTGAAAAAGGCACATCATAAACAAAGAAAATGTGAACGTGCAAATCAAAAGTGTCTATGCATAATTGTTTTTCTTAGTCATAATTACAGCTTATAATTTATTGTTTTTATTCACCAGCGGAAGTCTATAAAACAAAAATTAACTTGAATATGCTAACAATGGTTTTGGGAAGAATAACAGATAGTAATATTGCCTCTATGACGGAAACATCTGTTGAGCGAAACATGATTTTTCCTCTTGATCTATATGCTTAACCTAACGTCGGAAGAAGTGCGCTGTGTAGTGGATCACTGAGCGATTCCAGCGCACTACTTTCGACTTTAGATTTAACGGTGGTGGAAATACGATAACGCATTGCGATAACGCACTACCTGGGACGTTAGATTTATCAAGAGTTATGTTTTTCGGTTTTCAACTGCCGACACATTGACCATTTAATTTGATTCGTTACAAAAAATAGGACACATAACGCATATACCCTTCTGATAAGTCTCAGTAGGCTGCAAATCCAATGGAATCTAGCGATGGTAAAAAAATATTGGTCGTTGGTGGCTGAGATGAAGGACTACTCAATATATTGGATAGGTTTTTATTGAATTTCCGCTTGAACGATCCACTATTTTATATTTTCTTTCACCTATGGGCGTCCATCGTCCAGTTTGTTTACTTTTCACATAATGTTCTTTCTCAAGAGTATGTGCTCTTATTCGAAATCAAATGGTTCTAAGAGCGCTTTATGGCAGCATTTTCAAGATACATTTATCTTAAAGAAGAATGTCAATGACTTTTTCAAAACTTTTATCAGGTTTTATGAAAGTTGCGAAACGATGTCTTGAGAGGGGAATCAAGTATCTTATAAAATTACTTGTAAGGTGAATTACACTTATAAATGATGTAGTTTTATGGAGGTTTCTTCAAGTGTTCTTTAATCACTCCTAAGAACTGTTAATCAGTTACAACCACCTTAACTTGGAAAATGCCGTGATAAAACCAGACCATATTTTGCTCATGGACATTCGTTAGCTTCGAAACTTTTAATCAATGTGGGAGTCTATACTCTACTAAATTGTTCGTACAAGAGAAAATAATACCGTGAACTCTAAAATGCGCTTATAAACAAAACTCATAATTGTAAAACCTTTTTGAATAATAAAATTAAAATACGTACACAGAAAAGTGTTTCAAATCTTATGTTTCAACATAACAGGCCCTACATTTAACTGTCGCTATTATTTTAGTTATGAGTCTAGAGGATTTAATATTAATAGAATTGAATTATTAGAATTTAGAATTGTTTAGGGCACAGGCGTTGGGCTTTTTTTAAGCAGTATTTCGAAGCAAACGCATTTAAAAAAAAATTAATAGTGTATATATTCAATGATTGGGTTTCCGCCAAAACATGCTGTTAAGAGGATCAGCATACGACATCTTACCGGGTTTTTCTGCGAGGTTGTTAAGTAAACAACGACGAGAAAAACCACTACTGGTAAAAATGAGAAGTTGTGTTTTCAAAACCTCTAATTGGAATTTGGCTTCCATCACATGTGGTCTTTTGGGAGTGTAAAAACATAGATTTCACATCGCAAGAACCATAATGTGCCTTCGACGTTATTTGAGCACGATCAAGCACGTTTGTTTCGAAATACTGCTTAACAAAAGCCCTATGCTCAATTTCAAACTAATTCTATTCAATTACATAACCTGCCGAGCGCTTTAGGACCTATCGATACTTTCTCTTCACATCTTTGGTTCTAGCGAATGGATGTAATGTTGATATATCGGAATTCTCATGGATCTAATGGTCGTTAACTATGGTTTTCTTGATATATGTACCGAATTTTCATCCTATAAGGTACAGTGGGATATAAGAAAAGTGTGGGGAAGAGGGTATGTGCACTTTACTCCTTCAGAAATAGTTACTCGTTCAAAGAATTACTAGAGAAAGCAAAGTACAAAAACAAGAAAAACCCTACAATTCGTTAGAAATTATGAATAGTGTTTCATTTCAAATTAAAAATATATTAGGAAAAAATCCTGGGGGGGGCCTACAGAATCCTGGGGGGGGGGGGCTTGGCCCCCTAGGCACCCCCAGTAGTTACGCCAATGGGAACTGGTCATTTTTTCGTTTACGAATATACAAAATGAACATAAGGGCAACTTCAACGGTGTTCCAAATCGTAGATGGGATGTTTACACCAAATGCAAAAACATCGCTGCACCGGTGTTGTAAATTTTGTTTTATACCGGATCTATTTTGCAATTTGGTATTTGTTTTGATCTATTCTTGGAGCAATTTGGATCTATAAAAATACCGTTGAAAATTTCAGCTTTTGAGCTGAAAAGTGGCCGTATTGGGTGCAGGTGATGCTTTTGCCGGACAAAAGGTGGTGTTGCTCCTGGTGCTAGCGAATTGCTTTTCGTTTCATTCCTGAATAACGAATGGTGCTCTTAGTTTTTTACAGCCACTGCTTTTTCCGGAAAATGCTGACTAGTTCGAAATGAGGAAGCTCCCGAGATTGTGCCTGTTGTGGATTTTACGACAATTTGGTTGTGAATCCCGATTCTGAATAGTATTTCCATTGCTTGGAAATGAAAACTAATGAAGTCTTCAAAGTAAACAAACGGTTTATTGATGGATTGATCATGATTAGCTCATACAGATAAATTTTAGAGAAACCTGTTGTATAGAAATTTTTCGCAGATGAAAAGGGTGTCCACAGTAAAATTGCATCACTTTAAACTCGTCCTCAAAAATAAGTCTCTCAACCGATTGTCATGAAATATTCAGAGAATACAATGCCATGTATAATCTTGGTTTAGGTATTTTTACATCACTATATTTCTTAACCAAATCCAAAAGCCCGAACTTTCTTCATAATACCACGCATATGATTTTGTACAACGCTTGAACTGTCATTTTTTTCCGCATTCAACCATGACTTCAACATTTCCTGTTCTGTAGTGACAACTTTAGGATGCCTACAAAGTTCGTGCTTCACTATAGCCCAACACTTTTCAATTGGCCGCAACTCCGGAGAGTTTGGGTGATTAAGATCCTTCGGCACGGAAATTGACACCATTCGTCTTGTACCACTCCAGAACATCCTTGGAGTAGTGACAAGAGGCTAGGTCCGGCCAAAAAACTGTAGGAACGTTGTGTGTTTTGAGAAACGGAAGCAGTCGTTTTTCAGGCATTCATTCATGTATACTTGACCATTTACAGTTGAAGTTGTCACGAAAGACTTGCTCCGTTTACCACACGAACAAATCCCTTGCCAAATCATGAATTTCTGGGAGAACTTTGACACTTGCTGCTTTCTGAGAGACTCTGGAACATCAAACTTGTCTTTCGCAGTCACATACTGGTTGCAAGGAATTTGTTTCAAGTCCGCTTTTACGTGTGTTTCATCGTCCATGATGCAGCAGTGTGGTTTCGTCAACATTTGTGTGTGCAGATTACGCGCACGTGTTTTAGCTGTCCTATTCTGTTTGTCATTGCGGTTTGGAGCTTTCTGAACTTTAAATGAACGAAGCCCGGTTCGTTTCTTGGCTCTCTGCACCAAACATTTGACCAAGTGCAGCTTTTTCGCGACATCCCGAACGGAACAGTTGGGTTTGCGTTTAAAGGCAGCAACCACTTGCTTGTGATCCTTCACACAGTACGGAACACTTTTTCCACCACTCACCTTCTTTCGATCACCTGTTAAACGTTCCCCAAAACGTTTGTATGACACGAGCCACTGTAGACTGGTGAATTTTCAACATTTTTCCGATGGCTCGGTGCGAAAGAAGTGGGTTGTCGAGGTGCGTGCGCAAAATGTTCTCTCGCACTTGCTGTTCCTTCGACTCCATTTTCGAAACTACGACACGTTTCACAATGAAACTCAAGAGTCACCCGCAATTGATACGTTGCGGATGCGTTGACGTAAATTTGACAGAAAACCTATGGGAAAACTGTCAAATTCACGCAAGCACATCCGCAACGTATCAATTGTGGGCCAGCCATCACGCAGTGTAAACAATACACGCTGAGGTTATTTCACCAAAAATTCGCGTTGGAATCAACTCAAAGGGCGAAATGTTACAGCTTATTGGAAGTGATGCAATTTAACTGTGGACACCCTTTACTGGGAATCTGGATATTCAGGATTATATCTTGGGGGAGAGGATACCCTTTACTATGGCAGTTTTGATTTGCTTTCCGATGGAAATCGTTAAGACCTTGAAGATAGATTCAAAAATCTTTTCAATCTATTTTAAAACTTCAAGATAATCATGAGGTTTGATTCCTCGCTTTTGAGAAGAGAAGTGGCGGAGCTTCAGAGAAATCCATTGAATTGCCGAAAAATTGTCAACATTTCTAGAAACTTTTTTGAACATCCAAAATGTTTTCAGATCACCTTGAAATAGTATAGGAACAACTTTCCGGAAATAACCGGAACTTTGAGAAACAAATTTAGCATTCTAGACACTTGGATTTGGACTTCTTGTTGGTAAATCTTTCATGATTATAAGCAAAATATAACAAATATTTTTTATAATTTACGAAAAATTAAAAACAATCTGGGAAGTTGGTCGATTTGCAATTTTTTTTAATAAGTTTGCGTTAATATAGTTTGCGTTTGATGTAGTTTTTACAGATTATTTTTTTATTCTCGTTTTAGTTTGGCACGAAACATTATCGAGTAGTAAGAAGTTTAAGTTCTTCTTAAAAGTATCCTGAGCTTCTGGGATGTTCTTTGAACTATTGGAAAGTTTCTCGAGCTTCTGGGAAAATACATGAACTTCTAGGAAGCTCCCTTAGCTTATGGAAAAATCTTTGGAATACTTGCTAAACTTTTGAAAATGCTCCAAAAATCTTCAAAAGTTTCCTGAATTTCTGGGTCGTTTTCTGAATTATGAATTGCTGGTGTCTTCAAGGACGTAATCCTATCCGTTTTGACTCTTATTTTTCCAAATTACAAATCAGCATTATCTATTGTTTGGGTTGAATGCATGCATTCACACACTCACCTACAGCCATACGAAAGCGCAAGTATTCCTCGTCGTCTGCTAACGACGCACTACTGGCAGTGAATTTTTTGGTCAAACCAATCCATGGCAAAAAGTTTGTGTAAAATCTGCCATCTCTGATAAAAAAAACTTCTGAACCCTGATGTTGAATAATTGACAGGATGACAGGTATTGGCGGCCTTAACAACAATAAATACAACACCGGTGCGGGGAAGGCAAAGTTGGTCTATTTTAACAGGCTGTATTCAAGTTTTGTTGATGTAAACCAAGTATAAAGTTGTTCCAAAAACAGACCACCGCTGAGGTTGCCTTATTCATGGAAACGTGAACATTGTTCGCTAAAGCAAATTTTAACGCCTGCTTAACGGTGCTCCAAGTAGCGAAGGCACCAATTGTCATGAAAACGAGAACTTTGTTCGTTAACGTGATGAGTGATCATTATTTGTTCTTGTTATCGTGAGGATATTCACGTATGTGGAAACATAATTCATTGCCTGAAGTACTTCTTCAATGCACTTATTTTCGATGAAAAAAATCCATTCCCAAATACGTCAACATCGAGTCACAACTTTCGAAATAAGTCATTTTTTCATTTACGAATATCATCATGATCATGATTGACCGCCCGAGGTTGCTACTCTGTTTTCGCCAGATCAGCTGTTATTACATAAAGAACCAACAGATGATGCTTGGAGGCTAACATACATCTTCAATGTGTACAAACTGGTGATCTCAAACTAAGGCAATACCGGCGCTGGCCCCGTCCGAATGCAGGTCAAGTAAGGAAAGGGTAGGAATATGTCGACGTGATACTCGCTTTATTGGAAGCCGAGAACACCTCTGCACTTCCACGAGAAATAACTGGGATGTTGGATAACAGGATTGAGTAGCAGCAGGGTTCGTTTTGGTTAACGATAGGCTGTCAAGTTAAATATTTGAAAATTAGTACCGATATCCAATTTGAACCGATTTGAACCAACAGTAAGGATGGTATTGGGGCCACTCACAAAGTGTGATGGTGGTTTTTCATTGGGAAAAGAAGTCACTTCATCTCAACGCCTGAGAGCCAACTCGGACTGATCTACACCAACAGTACGGATGCCGCTGTAATCACATAAAAATGGGACATTGGTTTATTTATTCCAAGATAGGGTGGCTCGACGAGCATGGTGAACGAATAATTTGGATCACAATTAATTATGTACCTCACCACCGACCCACCTTACCCGGTGAACCATGACTTTTCATGCTCACTCGATCACTCACGCAACGAACAATAGACAAAACGCTACGCCCGTTAACAAAATATTGCAGCAGTGTCGACACAACCGATTCAACCAATTAAACTGATGGTCGACGCAAACCCATTAAAAATAAATTTTATTAATATAGATACAATGGGTAACAATTACCTGTCTTGCTCCATGTCCTTGAGAGCACTAACTACCTCACGAGTCGCCAGTACCCAACTCCGCAGGCGTCCGTCCAGTTTCTCACTGAAATCGTTCCATATAATGACATCAAAACTTTCCCGCAAACAACAGAACGAACACAAAGCGGCTTGTTTAGATCGAGAGCGCACACAACTTCTTCGAAAAAAATTGATACCGAGCTATGACCGATAGTAAAGGTAGTTCGCAATAAAGCATTGAATACGCACTCCCGCCACCAAATAATAAAGGCAGCCCTAAGTTTTCACCTTTAAACTGAAGAAATGATCCATTAAAAATTGAAATTCATTCCATAAAAAACGTAGTCATGACCCATTAAACTCTGGTCAATATCCATAATAAAATAGATATGATCCATAAAATGTATCAATGTGATCCGTAATTTATATAAAATTTAGCAATAAAATGTCAAAAATGTACCGTTATATATCTAGGGTGTGAGCCATAGAATTGTACGGATTACCCATAAACATATAGCAAATGTTCCATAAAAGGTTCAATATCATTCCTTAAAGTTGTAAAATTGATCCTTAGAATGTAACGTTTGTGAACTTAAATATATACACATGATCAATAAATTATTGATCCAATCGTCAATGATCCATGATAGTTTTGAAAAATTTACCAAAAGCTTCTCAATATGGCCAATGGGAAATAAACTTTGGGCATTAAAAATAATATAAAGGATCCATAAATTATACCACAATTATTACAATGTTGGGTTTATATTTTTTTTTTTTTAATTTTGGCTTCGGGGAAATCGATCCTTGACTGCGCTACTACTCAGATCTATTAACATGTCCGTTTCTTTAGCTATGCGGCTCAAACGTTGCTATTAAAGAAGGATTGCTTTTAAGAAGATTTTCAGTTTTTCAAAGAGCTGATTTACTTTCGCGCTTTCACGTTCTTTTACGACCGCAACTGCGACACATGTTTCCCAATAAATTTGTTAAAGAGAACTCCTGCATGTAAAGAACTAGGGAGATTTTCCAATATTAATCTCATCACTTTGCAATTCATCCTACTTGAAATTAAACAATGGACAGGTGACAGGATTAGTTAGTAATGTTTGTTGTTGTTATTAAAAGTAAGCAAACATTATTAGAAAACAAAACCGATCCTTCAACTGCCCAATTGTTTGATTCATCGTAGGATGAATAAAGGAACAATGAGATTAATATGGGGAAAGTTATTCTACATGTCAAATTTAAGGCTTGATCAAACTGTTATTTAAGATTTTTTTATAAAATTATGCCGGGCAAACGCTTGCCGTCCAACTCGCTATCGCTCGTCGGACCTAACTACAAAAAACATCCTCCGTTTGCATTATACCGGGAAAATGCTTGAATCAGTCGTTAAATTGAAGACGATATCGGAAATATCGACCGCTTTCTACTTCCTTAGTTCTTCAATCCTCAACTGCTCAGCACGCAACATTGATATTTCTAGCACTTGGAGTACATCATAACAAATCGTGGCTACTATGTCACATTGTACAATTTAGTGTGTCTAACAGAGGAGCTGTTTGATTTTTTTTTCTGAGAACCAATGTTTGGAAAAATTGTAGTTGAGAAAATTTTCTATAAGAATAATTTGCTACGGATCATTTATATGAGTTTATAGATTATTATTCATTGTTATATGGATCATAGACAATTTATTTATGGAACATTTTCAATAATTTATGAATCATGTGCACGTCTTTTAGTGCACAAATGTTACATTCTGTGGATCAATTTTACAACTTTAAGGAATGATTTTGAACCTTTTATGGAACATTCGCTATATGTTTATGGGTAATCCGTACAATTTTACTGATCATACCCTAGATATATAACGGTACATTTTTGACATTTTATTGCTAAATTTTGTATAAATTATGGATCACATTGATAAATTTTATGGATCATAAACATTTTATTGTGGATATTGACCAGAGTTTAATGGGTCATGAATGCGTTTTTTGTGGAACGATTTTAAGTTTTTAATGTATCGTTTATTAGTTTTTATATGCAAAAGTATGTTTGCCAATAATAAATGACCGAAACAATAGATACGCGCTATGCCCAATAACAAAACCGACATTTAGGTGATACGACGCATATGGTGAACTAATTATTAAGGTCGTAATTAACTAGCTAATTAATAATGACCCAAACCACTCGATTACAGTACAATCACAATCATATCTCACTATTTTCATTGGGAAAACATGAAAATCTTTAATATGGTGATTCGACGACTATGGTGAACCAATAGTACGGGTCAAAACCAACCACAAAATCAATCACGATCTACACCCACAGCAACCAACATATACCACCTGACCGCAACTTTATTGTTCTATTTTTTTCGCTCACTCGAACAATCGCGCCGCTGAACAATAGATAATGCGCTATGCTTGATAATAGAATAAGGTCTGCATCCGCAATAATCCGGACACCTCAAAACATGAATAAAAAATAAATTTCGCATTATATTTTCGTCGTAGTTGTTTATTTCAGATTCATGGGATATGTTTTAACAATTTGTGAAGACAAAACATAGTTATTCGGTATTTGCATAAAATTTTCGAACTTTGCGCTTAACTCCGTCCATTAGGGTTTGTACAGACTCTTCTTTGTCCAAATTTGCTGGAAGTGTTTGATGTCTTTGATTCCTTGCTTCTTTCCAGAAAGCTTCCGCTTCACCAGAGCCCAAAGTCTCTCGATTGGTCGTAGCTCTGGGCAATTTGGCGGGTTTGAGGTTTTTGGTATAATGTTCACATGATTTGCTTGGTACCACTCCCTCACAGTTTTAGCATAGTGGCATGATGTCAAATCGGGCCAGAACAAAGGTTTTTCTTTGTGACTATTGATGAAGGGTAGCAATCGCTTCTGCAGACACTCTTTCTGATAGATCTCCCAAGAGATCTCCTTGTTGACTGTGCCTGTAGTGACGAAAGATTTACTCTTTTTGCCACACGTGCAAATTGCTTGCCACACAAGGTATTTTTTGGGGAATTTCGATGCCTTCTTCGTTCTGAAATGCTCAGCTGTAGCCAGTGCTTTGGATTTTCATAAAATATTCATGAGAAGTGAAAATGATTTTATCCCAGTGTAACGATGATGTTTAATTTCCCCGTTTTCATGGTTACCGCTTTCACTTCTATGCCAACTGAATTTTGTTTGCTGCAATGAATGAAGTCGGCTCTAAGTGCGGGTCAAAAATCTGCTGTCACTGTTGTTATGATTATCAATCGGTAAGCATGAATTTCATTCGATGAAATCTGAATATCATCTCTTGTGATGATTTTTTATTATTAAGTGATTTTGAATCCTAATACAAACATGTAACAACCAGGCCCACCATCATTGTCCGGAATAGATGCTAGCAATGTTGCTCAAGAATACCCTGGACTGGGCTGCCCTTGCATTTTTTCCCGACGGGTAAGGGAACGTCCATTAATTACGTCACGCAAAAATTGACTTTTTGGAACCCCCCCTCCTCCCCCCTTGTCACGTTTTTTGTATGGACCTTCAATTTTTTTTTGTATGGATCGTCACGTTTTCCCAAACCCCCTTTCCCCCCTTACTGCGTGACATAATTAATGGACCTTCCCTAATTGATATTCACTGTTGTTGATTGAATTTCATTTCTGTCTATTCGAAATTCGTTTTGAAAATGAACTTGTTTACATAAATGAATATCAAAGCATTTCGAAAATTGAACGTTCGTTCTTCTGGTAACGTTTGTTGTCATGAGTTATCATTTGATTTTCGCATGGAACTTATAGGTAGTCAATGTTTTGTTGCCTGAAAATCTACACTTTTGAATTTAATGAGCATGACTTTTATCAAGACTGGCTGTAGCATTTCTGGCCATAGCAGAATAAAAAGCCAGCCCTGGAAGCTGCTTGAAATCCTCCAGAACATAAGTTTCATCGCTTATAACAACGCATGAAAACTTCGTCAAATATTCGCAGTACTAACGTCGAGCCCGTAATTCTGCTGCCAAGTTCTGTTTGTCGTTGCGATTTGGAACTGTTTTTGCTTCATACGACTTAAGTCCCAAACGTTGTTTTGATTTTTGGACAAAACCAGGCGACATCCCTGAGCCACCGTTCGAATGGAGAGATTTGGGTTTTTCGTTAATATCCTTTTCACCTTTCGGTTTCCTCTCCACCGTCAAACGTTCCGAAAACGAATTGAGCACATCCAATGTTTTTGCAAGGTTCCGTATTGACAAGTCAGGATTTGCGGTTCGCCCGTATAAAATTCGCTCACCCACTTGTTTTTCTTTCGTCGCTATCTTAAAAAATAAACATGAAATGTAAACATCAATCATAGTCTTTTTCATCATAGACTCTCATCTATACCACAGTGAAATTTTTTGCATTCCTACGTTGAATATTTCAAAAGTTACAATGATTTGAAGATGTCCGGATTAATGCGGATACAGATTTTAGTGCGCAACAAAGAATCGACACAACCGTTTACAGCCAATGCGTTAAGCAGACTCTTCCTTGAAAATAGTCACCAAGTCACTAAAAAGTGACCCACTACTATCCCTGAAAATGGGTAAAAGATACCAATATTTTGATGTATACGCAATATACTCATAAATGGGTAAGTTGAGTTTACCTGTAGGGTCTGAGATACCATATACAAGCCTTGATTATATCTATATGTATATAAATCTTGTTTAACTGCACGAACGAGTAATATCCCATATCCCTATCCCCTGTATTGATCTTGACAAACTGCGCGAATAGCATAAGGACTGCCTTTGATGTTGAGTGAGTGAGAAGCGGGAGAAGAAGTGCGACCACGAACGTGAACGGTACGCTGGTGTATAGCTTTAGTAATTGAGCGCAGTAGTGTATGGAATCGGATAAGTGAAACCCCCAGGATTAACCCTTATGTGATCGACAAAAAAAACACCTTTAAGTGATCGACAGGGTACCCGGGTACCCACCAAATTCAAATAATTATAACTCTGGAAATTATTGACCGATTTTAATTCTTTTGGCACCGTTAGATTCCAAAACTCATTGGCTTCAGGGACATTATCAACAATGACCATTTGAATTCATGTGGTTCCTGTTAATTCCGGGTTACCGGGGCTGTGGCCCGGTACGGAGGCACTATTTGGAAACAACTATTAAATTTCCGGAAATGGATGTCAAAATCTATGGAATAATTCCAAGAAACCATTTCTATTCCATTGTGGATAATATACCGACTTGTTCCTGTGACGGCCATTCTGTAGCAGGTTCCCGTGGGGTCTCGATTGGCCATGCACATTTTCAGTAGAAACCCCTGGCAATATTGGTATCAACATTCATGAAATTTCTTCAGTAGGCTATTGCTCTACATTTTGTAGCTATCTGATGATTTATCCTTGCACCGGTCAATCCGGAACAGGTTCCCGTGGGGCCTCAAGTGGCCATGAACATTTTCAGTAGAAACCCCTGGCAATATGGGTATCAAAATTCATGAAATTTCTTCAGTAGGCTATTTCTCTACATTTTGTAGCTATCTGATGATTTGTCCTTGGACCGGTCAATCCGGATCAGGTTACCGTGAGGCCTCGAGTGGCCATGAACATTTTCAGTGGAAGTCCCTGGCAATATGGGTATCAAAATTCATGAAATTTCTCCAGAACGCTATTTATCGGAACAGGTTTCCGTTTGGTTTCAACTGGCCATGTTCATGTTAAGAAGGAAACCTTGACAATATGGACTTCAAAATACACGAAATTTTACCAGAAAGCTATTTCTCAACGTATGTTGGCATCTGATGATTTGTCCTCAGAACATTCATTT
This sequence comes from Aedes japonicus, assembly GCA_034211315.2. Taxonomy (NCBI): domain Eukaryota; kingdom Metazoa; phylum Arthropoda; class Insecta; order Diptera; family Culicidae; genus Aedes; species Aedes japonicus. The sequence goes on from JASCZW010005357.1 coordinate 13,059, forward strand.
CGAAACAAATTCCCATGAGGCCTGAGTGGCCATGAACAAACCTGTCCACAACACGTTGAGAAACGTTGGAATTTTGATAACCACATTGTCAAGGTTTCCTTCTTAAATTGTTCATAACCACTCGAGACCGGCCGGAAACCTGTTCCTTATTGACAGGTCTTAGGATAAATCATCAGATAGTCACAAAAAAACGTTGAGAAATATCCTACTGGAGAAATTTCATGAATTTTTTTACTGATATTGACAGAATTTTTACTGAAAATGTTCATGGCCACTCGAGGCCTCACGGGAACCTGATCCGGATTGACCGGTCCAAGGACAAATCATCATATGGCAACTAAACGTTGAGAAATACCATACTGGCGAAATTCCATGAATTTTGACAGGGTTTTTACTGAAAATGTTCATGGCCACTCGAGGCCCTACAGGAACCTGTTCCGGAAAAACCGGTCCGAGAACAAATCATTATATGGTTGAGAAATATTAATATAAATTTCATGAATTTTGATACCCATATTGCCAGGGGTTTCTACTGAAAATGTTCATGGCCACTCGAGGCCCCATGGAACCTGTTCCGGAAAAACCGGTCTGAGGACAAATCATCATATGGCCACTAAACGTTGAGAAATATCCTATTGGTGAAATTTCATGAATTTTGATACCCATATTGCCAGGGGTTTCTACTGAAAATGTTCATGGCCACTCGAGGCCCCACAGGAACCTGTTACAGAATGGCCGTTTCAGGAACAAGTTCGCATATGTCCCACAATAGGATAGAAATAGTTTAAAGGAGTTATTCCTAACATTCTGACATCCATTCTTGCAAATTCAATAGATTTTCCGATATTGTGTCTCCGTACAGGAACACAGCCCCGGTAACCCGGATTTACGGGAACCAGATGAATTCAAATGGTCATTGTCTATAATGTCCTTGAAGCCAATGAGTTTTGGAATCTAACGGTGCCAAAAGAATAATAATCGGTCAATAAAAGCCAGAGTTATGATCATATGAATTTGGTGGGTACCCGGGTACCCTGTCGATCACTTAAGGGGTAAAAAAAATCGAGGTCCCCCCCTTCGGCACCCCTTGCTACTATACGAAATGTTTTTATGTAAAAAGTTGTCTTCCAACTATTATTAGGATGTCATTAAATTTCAGCTTCCTGGTTTAAAATAAACTATGAAATTTAGTAATGTAAAACATGAAAAGGTACCCGGGTACCCTGTCGATCACATAAGGGTTAAACCCTACATTACCCATTTATTGGGTTGACCCTATAAATGGGTAAATTTTTACCCAATAATGGATTTATTATTCCTACCGTATAATGAAACAACGCATGCAACAATTTTATTAAACTTATGCTTTATTTCTCATCATCTCCTGTACTATAAACACAAGCTTAGCTTGATTATTATGCACTTTCAGCATCGCTGTTTTCGGCCACAAGCGACTCCATGAATTTTTCCACAAGCCGGTTTACACCCTGACAGGAGCTGTTGGATTTAGTTTTGTGAAACTTTAAAAAAAACTCAACGGCTTTTCTTAGGCTCACTGGAACTGGAATGTTGAACATCCAAAAGCATTTAAACAGGCTGTCCAATGTTTGCAGAGATGATCTACCGCAGTCAACTTTTTCAGCTTGAATATATAGATAACATTTTTCCCAATCTGTTGTCAGGAGAGGTTCCACTCTCTGCTGCAAGTCTAAAGGGTGATACGGTCAAAATTTGGCCAAGGGAAAACGCGTGTAAATCGGTGAAATCGTTTATTTAAAAAATCAAATTAAATTTCTTTTTCAAGTTCAATTAGTATAAAATTCAGGAAAAATATTCAGTTAGGCTTCCGTTTTTCCAAATCCGAATTGCCTGGCCTTACGCTTGACCCCTGCCATCAGATTTTGTACAGCCACCTTGTCCACCTTCTTCGCCGCAGAAAGCCAGTTTGCCTTGAACTGCTGCTCGTCCTTAGCAGTTTTTTTGGTCTTCTTTAGGTTCCGCTTGACAATAGCCCAGTATTTCTCAATTGGGCGGAGCTCTGGCGTGTTGGGAGGGTTCTTGTCCTTGGGAACCACCTGCACGTTGTTGGCGGCGTACCACTCCATGGCCTTTTTACCGTAATGGCAAGATGCCAAATCTGGCCAAAACAGTACGGAACAACCGTGTTTCTTCAGGAAAGGCAGCAGACGTTTATTCAAACACTCTTTCACGTAAATTTCTTGGTTGACAGTCCCGGAAGCTATGAAAATGCTGCTTTTCAAGCCACAGGTACAGATGGCTTGCCAAACCAGATATTTCTTTGCGAACTTTGACAGTTTCGTGTGCTTGAAAATATCTGCTACCTTTCCCCTTCCTTTTGCCGTATAAAACTCCTATCCCGGAAGCTGCTTGTAGTCGGCTTTGACGTAGGTTTCGTCGTCCATTACCACGCAGTCAAACTTCGTCAGCATCGTCGTGTACAGCCTCCGGGATCGCGCTTTGGTCGTCGTATTGGTTGTAGACGATACACCCAGCTTATTTGCGGCATCTCGGAGAGATCCCGAATAAAAATTTACATCAGGCTGATGTCTGATTTCAATGTCTACATCAACATGAAATTCAAATGTACATCTTACGTTGAACATTAGAGATCAGATCGTTTTCGCTGTATTTGAGGCAGGAGGTAAACATGATGTTAACATCAGACATTTTCAAACAAATTTTTCTAATCCAATGTCCCTTTAACGTCATGATTTTGACATTCAAATAAAATGTTTTTCTGATGTTTTAAGATATCAAAGCATATTGATGTTTTCAAATGTATTTGAATAAAACAGCACAGTCAAAGGATTTTTGATGTTTTCAGATGTATTAAAGGTTATGAATAAACATCTTACATATGTTTTCAAGTGTCGATTTTATCCAATAAAAGAGATGATGTATGATGCATTCAGATGTAGAAAAACGTGACGGTGTATCGTTTCCGGATGTTTTCAGTTGTAGATAATAACATTAAAACCAAATAATCTGAAAGCATCAAAATCACATGTTAGGCTAAGCTAATTTTGATTTTTATTCGGGTGTTGAGTAAAGTACATAAAGTAAATATGCACCAATATCGCCAAAACATATACGATTCACACTTAATTCTAATCGCATCGGATATTTACCGATATTTTATGAGTACAATATTTTACATCTATAAGTACATGGATTTCAACGCAACGTGTGATTGTCATGACACAAGATGTATTCTGGCTTATTATGAATACAACATTTTACTTCACAAAGACCTTTGATTCTATTGTAACGTTTCATTCTTATGTTGTAAGAAGTTTTCTAATGCTGTAGACCTGTAGTCTTTACAGTAGAATGAAGTTTATTTCTAAGGTAACGGCCAATTATAATATCATCAGATGTGTTTAGATGTCTTAGGTACACAACATTTCACACATACATAACGTTTGATTGTCATGTAATTTTAGATTCTAGTTTTATAAGACGTGTTCTGATGTTAAATTTAACATCATCAATACGTTTGTTTTTAATGTGAAGTTTAAATATGTTGTATTTATATGTACTAGGGCGTTACTTTGAACTCTGAATACATTTAGAATACGACAACCCACATTCAAATTTTATGTTTGGAAGATGTCTGCTAATATTTTTTACATCACCATTTCTATTCGGGATAGGTTAGGGTTTCGCTTGAAACTACCGGCAACTCTCTTTGTCGTCTCAGCGGCTTCCGGTTTTCGATTTCCCCCCGATCCAGACTTCCTGGCTGTCGACAAACGTTCCCCAAACACTTTAATTACATTTGTAACGGTTGATTTGGCAACTTTTAGCGACTTTGCCAACTTTGCGTGCGAGTAGCTCGGATTTTCGCGATGCGCGAGCAAAATTTTGATACGCTGCTCTTCTTGCTTGGACGGCATTTTGACAACTGAAGAGTGAATTCCAAAATCAAAATAGGAGCAACATTCTACACACACACACCTTCAAAATGAGGGGTGTTCAGGTTTTTTAAATGCAAAATTGAAAGAAATACGTCAAGTTGATATTGACCAAATTTTGACCGTATCGCCCTTTAGAGCAATGTGTTTCGCTAATTACTCTGCAAGTGATGTTGCATCATCCTGCAAATAGAAAATAGTATATCAAATAAAATATAGTGAAACTACCTACCGTCGAAAACATTAGTAAAGATCTCATTTTCAATCATAAGTTCTCTGGCAAGCACATTCTTCTGAATAGACCCTTTTTCAAAAGTAGGATTCATTTACGCATGCTCTCTGAATCTATGCAATTTAAGGAAAATAAGACAATTATAAATTACACAAGCGAATCAAAGGGTCACGTCTTTACAGAAAAACATTGACTGGAAACAAACACAATACAGTGATTTTAGCGACATGAATTATATATTATTAACAAAAGTATATCAGAAAAAAATCTCACATAATCAGGCACCGAATCCGTCAACTTAGTTGTTATCAGTTTAGGAAACGTTTCAATTAATTTGACAGCGCTAGTGTTTTTTTTTATCCTGTAAGGTAGGGTATCTGGAAGCAGAAACAATAAGATATAATTATAGATGCATGTGTATATTAAACGATTAAAGTTCTATCACTTGGCTTTTCATGAGACTCGAGACCATCGCATTGCACACAATACGGACCATGTAGAGAAGCTCATTATGCGTGGGTGCTATATTTGCGTCCAACTTAGAAAACAAGATGAGATGAAATCTTAAGAAATATCGAAGAATGTGATCAATGCTATCTCACGGATTTTCCAAAAAGAAAGTACTCACTCTTTGATGTGGTCTCATTTGCCGTATGGACTGCGTTCACATCAAAGCTGATGCTCACTTTCATTTTAGATGCATACATTTTGGCGTCCCCGTACTAGAATCGTAAACTGAGCACACACACTCTCCGAAACGTAAGCCACTTTCATATTCACGGATATCTTCTATATATATAAAAATGAAATGCTGTCCGTTCGTGACAGCATAACTCACGAACGACACACGATGGATTTTCTTGATTTCTTTTTTGTTTGATTCGTCTTGGTTTCCAACAGGTTTATATGAAGAAAAAATTAGAAAAAATTACTGAAAAATGAAAAAAAATCATATAAACCAAATTGTGATTTTGTATGGAAATATCATAATATGCTATACAGAATCAGACCATCTATCGATTTGTAAGGAGGAACCGTTGGAAACTATTATAATGGCTTCGTAATAAACAAAAAAAAAAAACACGAGAGAGGGGAGACTTACTGATTGTTACTTAGAAACTTTTGAAAAGATATACAAAAAATCATTATACACTAGAGCTTATTTCGCAACGTTTACGAGGTTGTCGAAATTTGACGTGGTTTGCAGAAAAAAACGCGGTTTTCGTTATTCACGAGAGTAGATATCGTTCACTTAGATTTGATCAAAAACGCGTCTCAAACGTAACGTTTCTCGCTTTGAACGATTTTTTTTTGTATATTACGGGTTTTTACGCGGATTCAGGAATTTATTCGGTTTTTCAAGTAGTTTTTTTTTCCATCGCACTCATTCCTGTCAAAAATTAACTTCAGTGTAAACGATTTATAGCGTGTAGATGCACGTATAAACTGGAACGTTTGTATTGGTGACACCTCGCAGCGATCAGCAATAGAATAGGGCCTATCAACATTTGTAAACAAACATTTCTGAACCCTGTTTCTCTTAAACCATAGGCCACCCACGTGTGGTGACCGGCGTCATCTCCAGCTCCCATTTTTTATTATTATTTAAAAACGAACTTCCTATCGCTCCAAACTTAGTTTTCTGAATCTTCAGAAAACTAAGTTTGGAGCGATAGGAAGTTCGTTTTTAAATAATAAAAAAAAAATGGAAGCTGGAGATGACGCCGGTCACCACAATGGCGCAGCCATTGCTCCCGCATTGTAAGTATTTTTCAAAGAAAACTGTTTTGCATAAAATCATTAACTGTGAATCCTGTGATGTGTTCAAATTTGCTGTGCTGAAAATTGGGAAATTTAAAAAAAAAGATTATTGAGTTACTTAATCTTGTTTCCAGACGCCATTTTGAAAAAAAATAAAGTGCTCTTTGGATTTCAACCTTTTTGAAATAATAATAAAAAAAATCCTTTGTCCTTAATGATTGAAAAAAAAAGAATGAAAACAACGTTGAAGATTTCAGAAATCTTGTCATGACCGGTTGGATGACAAATAGGCTGACGAATATTCAGAGTTGAAGAATAATTCAGCAAAAAAAAAAAAACCAAATACGGTGGGCTCACTATGACATGATGGGTGGTGAGCAGGATGTGTTGCACAGTTAATGAATGTAAAAAAAAATGAAAAGCGGTTTTTGGTAGGCACGTCATGGCCGTATGGGTGTCGTGTAGGCTAAAAAGTCCGATAAATTTAGATTAATGTGTTAAGATGAACTTCAGTACGCTTGTCATGACCGTATGGGTGACTTGTAGGCTGAAGCAGTTTAAGAACCTATTACTAAGATATAAATATGAATTAAAAAAAAAAGAATACAGTTCGCTTGGTTAACTATGGCACCATAACTGATTAGCACGTTGAGTATTTTTTAGTTAATATTGATTCAGAAAACTAAGTTTGGAGCGATAGGAAGTTCGTTTTTAAATAATAAAAAAAAATGGAAGCTGGAGATGACGCCGGTCACCACACCACGCATAGCAATACCATAATCATGTAGGGAAAAGTTTCTCTACACGATGATGCTATGGATTTGCGTGTGTAGCCTATGGCTTGCGAGAAAAAAGGCTCAGAAGTGTATGTTTACAAATGTTGATAAGACCTATTCTATTGTTGGTCAAGAATTGGAATGAAGGTCAATGGAAAGTGAAAGTATAAGTTTACGCTCCCGTTTCATTGTACTCAATATTTGAGTACAATTGTATACTATCTCTTTTTCTCTCACGCAAATGTTACTAAATTTTCGTAAAAAGTGGATCTACTCAAAAATTGAGTTGATCCACTTTTTAACGAAAATTGAGTAATATTTCCTTGTGAGAAAAAGAGATAGCATACAATTTTACTAAAAAATTGAGTAAAATGAAACGGGAGTGTATGCTTCTGTGTTGAACTGACAGATGTGTAATTACGTTTTTGATTGCATTAGTATCGTTCGCCGTGTGATTAATAGTGCATCAGGAAGGTGAAAACGACGATATTACTAAAAATTAAAAAGACACTAACTAAGTTGTCCTGAGGCTTAAAATCTCCTTAATAAAGATACAAAAATAACTAAGTTGCGATTTCAGTTAATTTCAATTAGTATTGTTGTACAATGCCTCCAACTAGAGAGAATAATATCGGTCGGCTGCTAGCTCAGCAAACTCTCGAATGAGACAAAGCGAAGATCAGCGTGCAATTCAAAATGAATTGGATCGTTAACGGATTTCATGGGCTCGAATGATGTTGAGTGAAGAAGAAAGAGCAGCTCAAAATACAAGCAATAGAGTTAGAAAGAAGTGTAATCGGCAAGTATCAGAATGATCTGGTAACAATCGTGCCCAACATAACCTTATAAATCGATTACGAAGGCAAGGCTCCATTCCACAAAATCTTCAACTTGCAACTTGGATTTATGACAATGTGAATATATCAGTCGCCATTGGAGCAATGAGTGTAGTTTGTTATCATAGTAATGCATTGATGTTTCCAAATGAAACAACAGAGCCTGGTGTCTGGATCAGAAAGTGGTTCTAAACATTTTCTGCAGAACATCCAGAGTTATAATGGTTGTTTTCAAATGACTTCGTGTGGCGCAACGCACATAATAAGTTTTCTTGAACATTGAACCGTAAGAGTTTAAAGAGTTTAAAAATCATTAAATTATTAAATTGTGAAAGCGTCTACAGGTTAAAATGACCAAAAAGTGAATTAAATGTTGCCACCGACGGACGCAGAGCATAAATTTCTACAGATTTATTTCAAGGGAGATTCACTCAATCACATTATTCCACCATGAAGCGGGACATTGTACAACAATTGCAGGCGATGCTTCATGAGCCGTAGGATTGATTCAAATGTTCAAGACTACTCCAGATCGAATGCCATCTAACAACCATAAGCTTGTGATTCGAGTTAATACCTTCTCAAATTTTCCAATAAGTAGTTTAATTGTAAGCAGGACTACGTCTGCCGGGTCAGCTAGTTCTAAATATAAACATATTAGAAATTAAGGATAGCTGTAAACCAATATTGTTAAATTAGTTTGTTTATTGGTATTGACATTGATACACATTCGTTACGTGTATTGTGAGTAGAACCAAGATAAAAGAAAATAACCACATCTGCACGATTAAAATATTACTTGTCATTATTTCGCAATGCATCAATGTCCGGACAATCTCTATACAAGGATTATACATTTTAATTGATTAGAAGTAAGGCTGAACTTAACGGGCTGGAAGTTGCATGGTAGATTCTGAAGAACAATTTCAAAACTGGTCTGTCTGGATTTCAATTCAAATCGGCATAGATTTTGCTTGTAAGCTCGATTTATGCAAACAAATGCATAAATGAGTATTTTTTTGCACAAATACATAGAAATGCTTCAAGGTAAAAAGATAGCAACAACTCTCATAATATGCAAAGGAATAAAAAGTTAGAATTTTCAAGGAATGAAAAATCATAAAACTCTGTAATTTTAAATCTTTATTTGATATTGAATAAGATGAATCCTAGAAAGTTTGAGCTGTTTAGTGGAACACCTAAACTAGAAATGAGAAGAAAAATTAGTAATTTCCATTCAATTCCAACTACCTTTGCTTATCTTGACAGATACACGTGTTTCGTCTACAATGTGTAGACTTCTTCAGTGTCGTGTACTAATAACTCGACTCGAGAGGAGACTCTTTTTTAGGAGACTTCTCAGGAGAATTTTAGCAAGTTTACACGCAATCCGAAGGAGTTTGTGCACCGACTCATAATCATGGATGATACTTGGATCCATTACTACATATCGGAGTCATCGCCGCAGGCAAGACAGTGGGTTTCAAAGGGCGAAAGTGCTCCGAAGCGACCGAAAACGCAACAATCGGCGGGAAAGGTTGTGGCCTCCGTATTTTGGGATATGCAAGGTGTAATGTTTATCGGCAATCTTGAAAAAGGTAAAACCATAACAGGCGCATACTATGCAGCGTTATTGGATCCATTGAAGGTTAAAGTCCAAAAAAAAAAAAACGGCCGCATTTGCAGAGAAAAAGTGTGCTCTATCATCACGACAATGCGCCTGCTCATTCATCCTCAATTGCTCAAGCAAAATTGAATGAAACTCGGTATCAATTGGTTCCCCATCCACCGTATTCGCCAGACTTGACCCCCAGTGACTTCTATTTGTTCTCAAACCTGAAGAGATGGCTCACCGGTAAGCGATTTTACTCAAATGATGAGCTCATAGCTGAAACCGAAGGCTGTTTTGAAGGACTTCCGAAGAAGTACTATTCGAATGGGATAACAAAAAAAAAAAATAGAAAATTCCTGGACTCGCTGTATCGACCTAAAAGGAGAGTATGTTGAGAAATAAAACCGAATTTGGCAAAAAAAATGTTTCGTGTTTGATATTAAAGGGACTTTTCAGGCAACCTAGTATACATGGACAGTTGAAGGATTTGTTGACTGGATAAGGGTTCGTGGAGTCGCCAGTCCCTTGTCATGTGAAGACTCGTGTTTCTGGCCGTGGTCCTCCGAAGGTCCTCATTGAGACCGACTGGTTCTGCTACAACAAGCCATCACGTAAACTTTTCTCTCGGGGCAATCTGTTGAGGATAGTCCTCCAGACATAGGTAATCCTTGCACTGATGGTGGGCTCTTGTCACATCACACCACCGACAAACCGACATGAATGACAATAGAAAATGTCTTAATATTTCTGTTCAAATCATATTACTGACATCTATCTTCGTGTTCGCTGAGATCGTTTATTGAAGCCACGAACACGCTTGGGAACTTGATGAGATGGTTCATGTCTGAGCTATTCTGGGCACATTTATTTGATCTAGATCAAATGATTCTATGGGTTTTGACACATGGGATCGCTGCACATTTGAATCGGTCGTTATGGATTCTTGATCAATAGTGAAGATTGAGTTTCATGTCGGTTTGTCGGTGATCACACATCACATATAAAAAAAATTCAATCCGTTCTAGATTATTTTGTTCATTGTAATTGACAGCTGATCACGCAGTAAACAATGACTATTTCCGCGAATTTCTCGTGGCCTTTGTGCCACGAGAAATTTACGGGCCCTAATGAAAAATCTTTGTCGAACTGTAAACGAACGAAATCAAAAGATGTGTGCGCGTCGTTTCAGAAATACTAATAAAAGAGTGGACATCTGGACATTGCTAAGCTTGCCTAGAATAGGTAAAGCCACCCAACATTGAACACTAGAAGCAATTCAAATATTTTGCACCCATGCGGCCATAATTTTGATCTAAAAATAAAATCACCAACATATCTCAGTTAAATGTACCGATAATTGCTGTGAATGTGTCAACCCGTAGTTATGGCTTACGGTTTGTATTTTTTCACGCAAATTCAATCACAACAAAGTGAGCAAAAAGAAAATTTTACGCTTGGCTGCTGCAGGGCTTCCACATTCATTGTTACCCGGAATGGGAGAAGTTGAATTGTGGTGTCTGAATGAAAAAGTCACATACGCGCAACGCTCTCATGCGCAATTTCACACTTGTTGAATGACTCTGTGGGCTTGAATCCTATTTGCCGCAAGAGATTCATTCAGTAATCGTAAAAGCTCGGAAAACATGGTCGTTATCTTTGGTTTACGGTTAGGAATGGCCGTCGTGGCTCAAGTTCAGCGTTCGAGAAAACCCTACCCTAGTGCTGTTCGTTCGCGAATGCAGTTTCCTTTGCTGCTGCAGCTGGTTGTGTTGGGAGTTGGGATCTGTGACAAGGTCGCCACGGATGGTTCGGTCGACTGCCTGAAGCCACCGTTGGATGTTGTGAGTGTGATACAGGGATTTGACTGTAGAAACCCAAGCTGAAATTAAGGAATAAGTTATTGAGAATGGTGCATTACGATGTTTTCGTTGCAGATCAAATGTGATTTAAAATCAAAACGATGATTTTTCATGATTTTTTAAACCCAAGACGAGTCCAGGGTAAAACGCCTGATTAAATTGATCAATAAACACCCCTAAATTGGGGTAAGACGCACCACAACACTGGGATATGATGCACAACCTTATTGGGACAGCATGCACCGCTAGTAAAAAGTAAAAACACGGCTATCAAAAGTTACTCATTAGAGTTGTAGAGTGAGGAGGTTGCAACATATCGCCACATCCTCTTAGCTCTGTTTGGTAGCGAAGCAGCCAATGGTATAGAATAAAGACGCTGCGCAAAACTTTATGATATGTTGCCAACTCCACATTATATACACGCTCAGAAAAAAGTGCCCAACGGAGCAGTTAAGTATGGGAAGCACGTCGGGTATAATTGTGTTTACCTACCATTGGGTTCAAATTACTTACTTTTGGGTAGAATTTTACCAGAAGTAAGTTAATTATAAACAAAGTTAGCTTTATACACGTAACCGCACCACTGGGTACTTTTTTAATTTTGCATGGTTTTGTCTAAATATTCTGAAAATACGTGTAATTATAGTGAAGTTTTGATACTATCTTAAAGTTTTGTTGTGTGCGATATATGTGAAGTGAATTTATTATAAACCATGACAATTAACGCCTGGTAAAAGCTTATTTAAATAACATATTAGTTTACTTCGGAGTATTTAGTGCCTTATTGTACTACAAAATTGTGAGTTATGCTGTTTGATTTTAAATTTTATATAGTATCATTCCATTAAAGCAATAGCTTTGAAGATTTGAGCATATTTATTGTGTGGGTGTTGTACTGTTCTCCCCTACAAATCTTACATTAAAATTCAATCTGAGTTTACATTTGTTGGTTTGATACTTGCTGAAGTGGCTTGTTGTTTTCGGGCATTTCTGCAATTATTTTTAATAGCTTGATGATAACCTATTTGTTAATTTGATGCTACCTAGATTAGACATCAGTCAAAAGCATGTTATACAGTGCATCTTTAAAACTTTTTATGCTACCCAAAAAAAATTCAAAACAACGACTTATTGCGCTATTGTAGTCATATTCGAGGGAAAAATTAAGTCATGTAGACTAGAAAAAAAAAACCCCGCAAAAAATGCAAATGTTTTGCGACAACTTTCTCTCAGCTTCTTTATGACAAAAGATGTTCATTATTTCGTTTTTAATATTTCTGTACGACAACATTTCCAGATTACAGATCAAAAAGGTGTATTTGGTGTTACTTTTCAAGACTTAAGTATATTACATTATTTTAACAAATTCGTATAAAGTTTTAAAATTTCAGGTAACGGAAAATGTACTAATTTCGAATGGCGATGCAAAAACTACAGGGTATAGCCCAATGTGCGCAAAGGTGACGTTGGACTACGCAGCAATGTGCAATCTTGATCGCTTGATTGTTTAAAGAGTGGCCGAAATTGGTTTCGTTCTAAATCTAATTCCCACACATTAAACGTTTCGCACTACAACCATAATTATTTCATATCGCCTGTCTTGATATCTACATTCATACATCTTGCTGTAGCTGTACATAATGCGTATCGCTTTGGTGGAAACTACAGTATTGGTTTAAAATGCTTCAACACCCGGTAGATGTGGTGCTACACGTTTTCTTCTTCCGAACCTTGCTGTTGGAACTGTTTGCCTTCCGAAATGGAGGGGCGAGAATGCACCATAAGAGCATATCCTGTTGATATGATCGACCTGGAGATCATTATCCTTATTGCGTTGTGGTCGGTTTGGGAATTCAAAGTCCATCATTGCCGATATACATCTAGGTCGAAATAGTGCTAATGGAACGTTAGACCGTCATTAGGAACTAAATATGTAAGAAAATTCTATTGTAAACTCTTTTGATAGCATTTGGTGGCCCTGGATTCAGCGTATATTTAACGCGTAGAAGATAGTTATGGAACCACATAGGGTAGGGAACGACTTAAGCACTCCAAGACCCTATCCCAAGCACGGGGTAAACGTTAACCTACAACGCTCATTTTTTTTTTGCAGTATGGTGCTCCATGTAGTGGTGCTCCATTCCCTACCCTACTGTGCAGCCATATGCTTTCAAGCACTGAATGGAATTTGAAAAGAGCATTACCAGCATTAAACAACTAATTATAAGAGAATGATGACTGTGATGGGGAAATCATCACATGCCAGCAGACAGCGGGCAGAGATTTCAAAAAAGCAAACTTCAAACAAGTTATTTAGCTGTTGCAGGGCTGGTAGTGGTTATCTGATGTAATAGAACCAAAATGACGAAAATAGTGACCAAATAGTGACTTAGAGTCAACAAGAAAGTGACCAAATAGTGACCTTGGGATAGTTAAACGTTCCGTCATATTATTGTTCTCAATGGCTTTTTGAGGCGCGAGTTTGCTTCCATAAACAATCTGAAATTGTCTTATTGTCTTTATGCTTAAGTAGAAACACGACCGAGTTTTTTCGCAATATAAATTCAAGGATAGAAGGGCTTTAACTTACTTTCAATCAATTCCCTGTTTCAGGAGCAACTCCTAACTCATGAACAATAACTATTAAATCAACATCAACAAGCAAATAGTGAATATGGCAAGAGTAAATTAAAATGTATAAATGTTAGTTCTGTGAAATTTCAATAGACTTAACAAACTTTTTCAGGATATTTCAAATCAAGATGTTGGTTAATAGCTGCTATCGCTGAAAACGAACGAAAACGTGCAACAATTTACAACATTTCTTGAATTTCAGGATCAATCGACGAACTAAGATCATATATAATAGATATGAATGGTTGTAGTATTTTTCATTTACATAAATATATAAAATATTATATAAACATTTCATGGGAATGGGAGGGACCATCAGGGCACCCGATTGAAGCACTCTGGATGGGGAGAGTGAAAATGCCAACTCCCCATTGTTAACAGTTTGTGAATAGAGGGCGGGCTCTTCTCCCCGCCCATTGGGGCATCCTCATGTTAGATAGCTTGCTCTTTTGACCAATTGTCCAATCTTGTTGTTGGAAGGAGATTCTTTATATCCCTGTGGATACATATAAGTGATGTTGCCTATCGATCCACCCAACACCTTTTTGGCCCTTCATACAATGGCATGATTAGGATAATCAGTGGTTATTAAAGCTTGATCAAGTCTAACAGCGCGGAGAGCTCACTGCTGTTGGACTTAGTTTCCGTGCTACAATGGGTGGTAGTACATATCATACATCATCATACATCATACAATATAAATTCAAGGATAGAATAATTTTCACTTCAAGTGTTTGAAACTAAAAATTACAGCTATATCGAAACGAAAAGTGTTTGAAAGATGCTCCAAAGGATCAAGCATTTGCTGAAAACATCATGCATAAAATCTTAATAGTATTTGAGATTTGTGTTCAGCAAAACTCGAAGTGAGAGGTACTTGGTCGTGTATGTCCTTAAGAACCGACTCCAATTGTCGTCAATTCTCAATTTTGCACTGCCCTGCATATCTAAAGGGTATTCCGATCAAAATTTGGTCAAACAGTAATGTGTGTTAGTCAATAATTTTTTTATTAATTAGTCAAATTCTTTTTCTTTTTCAAGATCAGTTTATAAAGAACGCAGTAGAAATATTCAGCTAAGCTTCTTTTTTACCAAATGCGAATTGCCGTGTCTTTCGTTTAACACCTGCCATTTTTTTGTATTGATTTTGTACAGTCTCCTTGTCCACTTTATTCGCTGCAGAAGGGTTCCGCTTGACGATGTATGTATGTATGTAAGGTAGCCACCATCCCTTCTAAGAGCTTGTCATGTATGCAGCTCCGCTTAATAGCAAGATCAAATTGAATTACGGGTTTGTATTCACATTAACGCTGAATGAAGGGCCAAAAACGGAGGAGCGGACCCGTAAGCAGAGACACTTACGTGACAACCCACGGGAACATAACATTCCCTTCCAACGAGACGATCCAACAAATCGAAAAACCCAATTCGCAATACTTATTAAGCTTTCTACGGGATGGCTTGTTAAGAAGGGCGCGTCAATCTCACTGAAACTGTTGGAGTAGAATGCACAGCCTCACAATCGAATCGGTAGGGTAAAGAAAATAATACTGTTTGTTCCCTCCTAGACTCCGGTTGTCATACCACTCCATCGTCCAATTCCAGCTTAAGTAATACCCTGATGCTTCCGCCCTTCCCAATGTATATTTACTGTCATATAATATGTATATAAACTTAAGTGAATAAATATTATAGCATAGAATAACGATATTATTTGTTATACCATATCTGCAGATTGTTGCCTTGATGCAATTGAAGAAAGACTTCTGTATCCTTATGAACCTGAAAGTTTATGAGGTGTAGCTACACACTTAGAATGTATGAATATTACACAAGACATAATTCATGTGTCACATG
Organism: Aedes japonicus; assembly: GCA_034211315.2. Classification (NCBI taxonomy): domain Eukaryota; kingdom Metazoa; phylum Arthropoda; class Insecta; order Diptera; family Culicidae; genus Aedes; species Aedes japonicus. The sequence continues at coordinate 28,561 of JASCZW010005357.1, forward strand.
TGCCAAGGCACAGAAATATACATGATATTTTCGTGTATGTGCTATTCCGTTTCTGTTTGTGGATATAATAGATACTGTAGTGTTTATTTTATTATTGAAATTAATATAAATGAAAAAAATATCCAGCTAAGTTTCCTTTTTACAGAATGCGAATTTCCGGGTCTTTCGTTTAACACATGCCATAAGATTTTGTACAGTCTCCTTGTCCACTTCATTCGCCGCAGAACGCCAGTTTGCCTTGAGCTGTTTATCGCTCACAACTGCTTTTTGAGTCTTCTTAAGGTTCCGCTTGACGATGGCCCAATATTGTTTGATCGGTCGGAGCTCTGGCGTGTTGGGATGGTTCTTGTCCTTGGGCACCACTTGAACGTTGTTGGCAGCATACCACTCCATGGTCTTTTTCCGTAATGACAAGATACCAAATCTTGCCAAAATAGAACGGAAAAATTGTGTGAAAATATTTGCCACCTTTTTCCGTCCGGTTGCCGTATAAAATTCCTGTCCAGGAAGTTGTTTAAAGTCTGCCTTGACGAACGTTTCAACGTCCTGTACCACGCAATCAAACTTCGTCAGCATCGTCGTGTACAATTTTCACGATCGTGCTTTGGCCGATGTGTTTTGTTTATCGTCGCGATTTGGAGTCACCACTTTCTTGTAAGTCGACAGTCCAGCTCGTTTCTTGTTCTATCCACTGTTGAAGGAGCCATTCCCAGCTTGTTTGCTGCATCTCGGACGGAGAGGTTGGGGTTCCGCTCGAAACAGCGGGCAAATCTTTTTGTCGTCGCTGTGGCCTCCGGCTTTCGATTTCCCCCCGATCCAGCTTCCTGGCTGTAGACAAACGTTCACCGAACAGTTTTAATACGTTGAGTTGATTTAGCCACATTCAACAATTTTGCCAACTTGGCGTGAGAGTAGTTTGGATTTTCGCCATGCACTTGCAAATTTTTTATGCGTTACTTCACTTCCTTCGACGACATTTTGATAACTGAAGTGTTGAGATTAACACTTTGAGTGTTGAGATTAACATTTTGAGATTAAAATCATAATAGAGGCATGATGCTTCACGTTTTAATGCACGATGAAAGGAAATGCGTCAAGTTTAAGTCGACCACAATTTAATCGAAACACCCTTTGTTCCACATTTGTGCAGGTCTAAGGGCATCTTCAACGGCGATCCAAATCGTGGATTTATTTTTTAGACCAAACGCAAAAACATCGCTGCACCCGTGTTGTAAATGTTGTTTCATACTGGATCTATCTTGCATTATTTTGAAACTGGTATATGTTTTGATCTATTCTTGCAGCAACTTGAACCAAGCAAAATACCGTTCGAAAACACTACACGCTACTTTATAATACCAATTATTGAGTAAAATTTCAGCTTTTACTAAACAATAACTCAATTTTATTGAGTATATTCTGAGATATAGTTGTGTGCGAAAAGTAACCGTGTGATGCTGGCGGTGAACAAAAAGTTGTTTTGCTCGCCTCGGATGCTGATAATTACATCTAGTTGCTCCCGGTGCTAGTGAATTGCCTTTTCGTTTCATTACTAAATAACGAATGATTGTCTTAGTTTTTTTTACAGCCACTACTTTCCCCGTAAAACGCTGACTAGATTGCGGAGGTTCCGAGATTCCAAATAGTATTTCGATTGCTTGGAAATGAAAAGTAATGAAGTCTCCAAAGTAAACCATCTGTTTATTGATAAATTGGTCATGATAAGCACTTGCAAATAGCTCATATAGGTAAATTTTGGAGAAGCCTCTAGCTGACTCTAGTTGTCGCATAATATCCACCTTCCTTGGCATGCGGAAACGCAGAAAGTGCTTCTCGTTGTAGGTTTGAGTGTCGCTAAAGTAGTCCTGGAACTGCTTCTGATGACCGAAGGGAGATCACGGTCGACGTTAGGGCATCATTCAGGATGTGACCCTCTCCGTTTCGATTCTTGTTTATCTGCTGCCAAACAACAAATCAGCATTATCTAATTTCATTTTAAAGAAATGCATGCATTCACACACTCGACTTCAGCCAAACGAAAGAACAAGTATTCCTTGTCGTCAGCTAACGACGCACTACTGGCATTTAAAATTATTTGGTCAAACCAATCAATGGCAAAATGTTTGTGAAAAATCTGCGATCTTGAAAAAAAAAAAAAAACTTCTGATCTCTGATGTTGAATGATCGACAGGATGACAGGTGTTGGTGGACTTAACAACCAGAAATACAACACCGCTGCGGGGAACCCAAAGTTGGTCTATTTTAGCTAGTTCTATTTAAGTTTCACTGTTGCAAATCAGGTACAAAGTTGATCAAAAAATAGAACGCCGCTGAAGATGCCCTAACTCATCCATTAAGGAGTGTATCGAAAATAAGCTATCCATAAACTTTCTTTCAAATTATGTTGAAAACCGATATTTTATTCATACAAAAAATTGATCCTTTATTGTACGAGGTTAAACTTGAACATAATGAAGACCGGATGAAATTTAAGTTATTCCTCCACGAATTTTCGAACTTTGGATCGAATGCTCTTCATCAAGTTCCGGACAAGTGTTGCATCGCATTTTTTGGACGCTTGAGCCCAAATTTTTTTGAACTCCTGCATGTTCCCAGCTGCCTTACCAGTCTTCTTGAAGACCCTCTTCACGATTGCCCAGTAACGTTCGATGGGTCGAAGCTGAGGGCAATTTGGTGGATTGATATTTTTCTCAACGAAATCTATACCCTTTTCCGCAAGCCAATTGAGAGTGCTTTTGGCATAGTGAGCCGACGCTAAATCCGGCCAAAACAGTGGAGGTGTACTATGCTGCCGTGAAACGCATATCAGTCCCATATGAATAGGAAATCAAGCATCGATGGGACTGACATGCGTTTCACGGCAGTATGCTTCTTATATAAAGGCAACAATCTCTTCTGGAGACACTCAGATCGATAGATTTCCGCGTTTATAGTTCCGGTAGTGTAAAAAATGGTTGACTTCAAACCACAGGAACATATTGCTTGGCATACCAGTACCTTTCGACCAAATTTCTCCACTTAAATCGACCTGTCCGCATCGTTCACATCCTTCCCAACGACGGCACTAAAATATTGTGGACCTGGAAGGGTTTTTGAGTCCTCCTTAACATAGGTCTCATCGTCCATCAAAACGCATGCATCAGGACGCTGCAAAAGACGCGAATACAATTTCCGGGCCCTTGTTGCTGCTCGCTTCTTCTGTTCTGCACTTTGTTTCGAGATTTTCTGCTTCTTGTAGGTCTTCAGGTGGTTTCGCCTCTTGATACGCTGGATCATTTCGTCACTCTTTCCTGCTTTTTTGGCCAAATCACGTATTGACATTGATTTGTGCTTCATGATTAGAGATACCACTTTCTGCTCCAGTTTCGGGTTGGAAGAACCGGGTTTTCTGCCTCTTCTTGGTAGCTCATCCAAAGAATAGTGTTCCCCAAACTTATTAATGATGGTTTTAAAACTCGCATGATGAGTTCCAAACCGCTTCGCCAATTTTCGCATAGTAATAGGGGAGAACAGTACAAAATGCACTGGTGGGGTAGAATGACCCACTCAATAAATATGCTCAAATCTTTAAAACTATAGATTTAATGGAATTATATTTTATCAAATTTTAAATAAAACAGCATAACTCATATTTTGGTAGTAGGCTAAGGCACTATATACACCAAATATGACCAAAATTGAAGAAATTGTCCCGACTGTTACTCACATGTAAATAATAGTGTTATTCAAATAAGCTTTTAACAAGCGTTAATATCCATGGTTTATAATAAATCAACTTCACATATATCGCACACAACAAAACATCAAGATAGTGTCAAAATTTCACTATAATTCCACGTATTTTTAGAATATTTAGATAAAAGCATGCGAAACTAAAACTGGGGCAAAACGCACTGTGTCGTTATGTATACGTCTACACGCTAAGAAAAAAATACTCAGTGGAGCGGTTAAATGTATGAAGCCAATGTTGGGTATACAAAACTTACTTCTGGTAAAATTCTACTCAAAAGTAAGTAATTTGAACCCAATGGTAGATAAACACAAATAAACCCAACGTGCTACCCACATTTAACTGCTCCTTTGGGTACTTTTTTCTAAGCGTGTATATAATGAGGAGTTGGCAACATATCACAACGTTTTGCGCAACGTCTTTATTTTATAGCCATTGGCTGCTTGACAACCAAACAGAGCTATGAGGACGTGGCGATATGTTGCAACTTTACACCTCTAATGAGTAACTTTTTATAGCTGTGTTTTTAATTTTTACTAGCGGTGCATGCTATCCCATAAATGTGGTGCATAATATACCAGTGCACTGTGGTACAAATGGACAAATTTCGCGACAAAAATCGATAACTCGAAAACCATTAACTTTTTTTTAAGAAAATGTTTATATTTTTATATTAATCCATCTTCTTATTTTAATAAAAAAAAATTATCACAGACAAACAGACATAACAGAACATTTGACACTACAAATCAGTGACACCTGCGCGTTCTGTTCAGCACACTGTGATGGATGATTAAGCTGAATAGATGGCGGTAGTGTGTTAACGTTAAACGTAAGAAAATCGAGTATACGCGCTATCTGTGGCGATATTACCAACTAAGAAACATTTGAAGTGGATGTTCAATGCGTAATCGATGAAAGAAACTGCAAGTGTTATGTATGTTTGTCTGTATTAACACATTCACATTTGATTACTTACATTTATTTACATCATTTTATGTACAGTTTTTTAATTATATTTATGTATTTACATATGCAAAGTTTCATTAAATTAAAATATCTTCAATTCTGTACATGCGAAAAAACCCTCTAAATCATATGAATAAAAAGTTAAACATTTTATTATCAGTATAAAAGGACCAACCTAGTCACCACCCAAATCAGAAGATAGATCTTATTTTTTAAATTAAATCTCCAGAAGGCATCATCTGTCTAAAGTTAATGGTTTTTGAGTAATCGATTTTTGTCGCGAAATTTGTTCATTCGTACCATAGTGCAGTGTTGTGGTGCGTCTTAACCCAATTTTAGGGTGCATATTGAGCAATAAAACGGGCGTTTTACCCTGAAGTCGTCTTGGCATCATATTGGAAATGGTTTAAAATATCATGAAAAACCATCGTTTAGAATTAAAATCACACTTGATCTACTACGAAAACATCGTAATGCACCATACTCAATAACTTATTCCTATATTTCAGCTTCAATTACCTAGAAATTCACGATATTGCTTAAACGGTGCATTTTGTACCATCCTCCCCTACCCTTCTCACTAAGCCATGTCTCCAGAACCTTAATTTTCACTTCCTTTTCAATACGCGACATTTTGAAAACGCAGAATTTGAACCGCACAAACAAGTAAACAAAAGAAAGCTGACAGTCGAACGCACAGCATGCAGTGTTCAGAGCATAAAAAACCATCACATATACATGCGTACAACGAAAATGTATGTGGATAGCTTATATTCGATACACTCCTTATGCGAATGCTTAAAGCTTCAGTGTCACTTTAATAATATGAAACAATAGTGTAAGGTTGCATACAATCCAAGAAATAGATGCAGACATGTTTACATAATCTCACAAATAGTGATAATGACATAACTCGCTCTCTTATTACGTATTTTCATTGAAAGAAGTCTAATTTTCTTAAAAAGAATTTACAGACTTTTATAGACATTCCCAGACATTTTCAATTTTTATCACAGACATTTGAAAAAAATATCTGGCATCCATGATCGTTATTCACTCGACAAACTTTGAGACGGATGGACGTGTTTTTATACCTCATTTTTGATAAAATGAAATGAGCTGACACAAAAATTACCCCAGTGAGGTACAGAATGTACCACAGGCACACTAAAAATATTACTAAATTTGTGACTGAATACATCCGTCACGATGTAGTCGTTCACACTTCGCTTTTTTTACTGCCTCCGTTTAAATCAAGTTTGATGAACGTTTTTTTCTTTTTCATCAGCACCCAAAGGACTGCTGTCATATGCCATCGCTGCTGGACGAGAGCCTACTGTTCGGTTGTAAAGAAATTCACGGCGGTGAAAACCTCATGAAAGGACCTATTCATGAGAGAGGAAGTGTCAGTATAATTTCAATAAGCAATCCCCCACCGTGGATTCAATATTTTTGCGATTTCAGTGTTTCATCGAATGCGCCATGAATGCAACCGGAACATTGGTCAATGGAATTCTGGACCTCTCGAAGATACTCCAACTGATTGCAACTCGAACGAGGATGAACCCAGCGGTGATGCAGATTTTCGTAGCGAGCTGTCTGCAGTGCTTCCAAAATCCAGCGCAATACATGACTACAAACTTCAATCCCAAAGATAGCAAACATTGCAATCCAATGGCGGCCCGATTCATCAGCTGTGTGAATATGGAATCGTTCAAAGTAGGATTTGTGATGTTTTCTTGCCGGTCTCTTATAAAGCGGTTGTCCATTTTCAGATTTGTTTGCCGGATTTCTGGACCAACAGCGATAGCTGCAACATTCTACGAAAACACATTGCCAGCTGCCCCATCCCCTCCTAGCTAGCACCGAGATGGTTTATTACATCATCTTTATTCCGTAAAATATAGTATACAAATTACATTAGTTGGTTATGTACACGAAAAACTGGTTATCGATAAGTAAAATGAAGTCCTTAGCATAAGGCAGCTTGTCTTTGTCCGTCACCGTTTCGAAACGTCCCCAGCGCTAGTTCATTCCCGTGGTGTCATCTTGAACTTGAGTGCCCCTTCCGGTGCGTACATAAACGTCACCACGTACTTGAGTGGTTTGTGATTGAATTCGAGCTTGTATGAGCGGAGTAGCTTAGCCAGTAGAATTTGCATCTCCAAATCGGCAAAGCGGCGCCCCAGGCACATTCGCGCTCCGTAACCGTATGGCAGCGTTGAGAACGGGTGCAAATTGTCACCGGTTCCACCCTGGCTAGGCTTGAGCCAACGTTCAGGCTTGAAGCTCTTGGCGTCGGTTACGTACTCCTCCATCGTGCCGGTGACCAAGTTCGGGAAGACGCATTGAACCTATTTGGATTGTAGTCGTTAGAAATGGTTGAACTTGGTGAGGATGGAAACTTTCGAAGCTTACCCCCTTGGGAATCCTGTACCCGCAGATTACGGTGTCCTCTTGAAGTGTTCGTCCATTTCCGATCACGGTGCTGTACACTCGCAAAACTTCCTTGATAAATGCTTTCAGGTAGTGGGCCTGATCCAACAGTTGGTAGGTTAGCGGTGTCTTCGGATCGGGCATGATTCGTTTCAGCTCTTCGTACAGCTTCTGTTGCTCGGCCGGGCGCGTGGCTAACTGGTACAGGATTGAGCATACCGCCATCGAGATGGTATCGATTCCGACCAGAATCAAATCCAGCGCCATGACCACCGCCAGCCGTTCGTCCTTTTGATTTTTGATGACGCGTTCGAGGAGTGAGGGTTCACCTTCTAGGGCTCGTCCTTCACCCAAATTCATTCGCTTGGTGGCACTCTTGATGTATTTCATGCAAACCCTGGAAAAGATTGAAGCTGTTAAATCCGTCGTTAAATCATAAACGTTGAATGTATGACTTACTTCACAAAAAAGTCCATATTGTTGACGTATTTGGTCCACAACGGGGTAGGGAAGTATCGCCAATAAGGTGCCTTCAGTTCCAGGGTGGCCACATTTCGCAGTGCATACTTGGCTGCGTTGATGATCTGCTGCGGTTCCGAGTCTACTGATAGATTGGGTTCCAGGCATCCGAGTCGGGTGTCCAGGGCCACCAGGCCAATACACTCCAGGGACCACTTGTGGATTTCGTTGTCGAAGTCATCCGGAAGTTCTTTATTGCCATCCAGCATTTGGTTGCAGCGGTCGATGAATTCCTCGGTGACCTGTTCCAGTGGCGATACGTAACGACGGACGGTGGACAGCTGGAGGACCGGTTTCTGCACACGGGAACGGAACTCGCGCCATGGTTCGCCGTGACTGGTTTTGGGAGGATGGAAAAAGGTTTGATTATTATTTTGAAACGTTACAAAATCGACATTTTTTTCGAATTCAAATTTTTGCGAGAAAGTCCGTTATCAAAAATCAAGGGGGCATTAAAAATAAATTACATGAGAACTTCATTTAAGTCTTAAAAATACATTGAACCTCAATAAACTATTTTAATTTTTTTCATAAAATATTTTGAATTAAATTCGGTCAAATCACAGAGTTTATTTACACCAAAAGTTTTTTTTCTGATACTTCCTATGTATGTCCCGTATTCTTCAGAGGATTTTCAAACGTAGTTATTCATAAAATATCTTTAAAACATTTGAAATTGATAGATTCAACCTGTTTACTATTAAATTTAAAAACAATTAGAGTCGTGCTCATAAATGTACCGAACCCGTCTTGTAGGAGTCAGCGTTGCATACCTTTAAGGTAGGGGAAGTGTTGGTCAATATTGACTATTCTCGATAACCTATTTTTAAACATAAGGCTCGTTCACGACCAAATCTGGACAGATTAAGTTTAGTTTAATCCAAGATGCATGTTTTATTCATTTCATTGTGCATTATTAGTCATCTTAGCACTAATAACAGTTACTTAATTAGGCTGCATGCAGAAACTACTAACTTTCGAGTTTACTACAGCCATTAGAGTCTGTGCAGACTTCTCTGTAACCGATTTAGCTGCTTTTGTCCAAGATTTTCGAAATTTTTCTATAGTTGTAGCTTGTCGTTCATATTGAGAGAGTTCTCTCGTCACGAGAGCCCAATACCGCTCGCTAGGTTGCAACTTCGGGCAGTTAGGTGGGTTCGGCTCTTTCGGTACAACATGGACTCCATTCGCTTTATACCATTTCAAAACATCTTTGGCGTAGTAACAAGTGCCAGATCCCGAATAGCGAGAGTGAGTTATAGTTGCGTAGCATGGTAACAGTCGCTTCTTTAGGCATTCTTCACGATATATTTCCTTGTTTACTGTTCCGATAGTGATGAAGCTTTGGCTTGCTCGACCACAGCTGCATATTGCCTGCCAAATCAAATATTTTTTGAGAAAATTGGCCTATTTCTTCGGCCTGAAAAGCTCCTCTATGCCGTTTCATTGCACGGCAGTAAAATAAGACATTACCGGAAGCTGCTTAAAGTCTTCCAGCATATAAAGGAAAACTTCGTCAAATATTCGCGATACTACTCGCGAGCCCGGGTTTAGCTATCACATTCTGTTTATCAACACGGTTTTTGCAAGTTTTCTTACTGACAGGTCCGGATTTTCATTGCAACCGCACACAATTGCTTTTCGCACTTGCTCTTCCTTCAACGCCATCTTGGATCTAAAAACTAGTAGTGTCACCAAAAATTGATTCTACACAATGAACAGACATACATTCAAGACCATAGTAATGGTTACAATACATACATGAGGGCAACCCTTCATTGATGTTATAGATAGTTGCGCACCTCTGAGATCAGCGTTTGAGATTACCAAGACCATTAGAATGATCCTTAAAAAGGACTTTATGAAGCCTTGTGGGAGTGTTATGTATATTTTCGCATCCCATGTAGCACAGTACGACCTTAATTAGTTGTAGTGACTTGATTATGACTTAGCAAGTCATATTTCTGATATCTCAACCGAATGGCAACAAGTGTGCTACTATGGATGTCCGTCTCCAGTTCTTGCGTTTGGCTAGTCTCACTTCTCTAGTATATTCAATTAGGTCCTTTTTGTATTGTATCCAATCGGAAGGGGGCTTTGCTCTTTTGAACAATCGTCTACCTTGCTTTCTTAATTCTATTCTCAAGCCTATCATTCCACCATGGAACATCCCTGTTGGAGTTTCTCTGTGGAATAGGACAGCTAGCATGATATGATGTGGCCATTTTAATAATAATCTCATCAGAAGTTTTTTCCAAGTGTGATAAATTGTTAATTGGTTCGCATTTATCTGAATTTTCATTTATTAAGTGAAAACGATAAAGGTCCCAGTTAGTTTTCCTTGGGTTTCTAAAGTTTGCTACGATTGTGGGTAGTCTGGTTTTATAATCAAACCTAATAAAATCTGTATCCACACTAATCCGGACACCTTCAAATCATTGCAACTTTTGAAATATTGCACGTAGGAATGAAAAATTTCACTGTGGTATAGCTGAGAGTCAATGATGAAAAAGACTATGATTGATGTTTACATTTCATGTTTAGTATTCAAGATGGCGATGAAAGAAAAACAAGTGCGTGACCGAATTTTGTACGGGGGTACGGCAAATCCTGACTTTTCAATACGGGACCTTGCAAAAACATTGGATTTGCCTAAATTCACTGTTCACGATGAGCTCAAATCATTTTCGGTACGTTTGACGGTGGAGGGGAAAGCGAGAAGTGACAAAAACATTGGACGCGCTGATCTCTCCATTCGAACGGTGGCTCGTAAAATAGGGATGTCGCCTGGTTTTGTCCACAAATGAAGTTTTCATGCGTTGTTATGTACGATGAAACTTATGCCCTGGAGGATTTCGAGCAGCTTCCAGGGCCAGTAATGCTACAGCTGAGCATTTCAGAACGAAGCAGGCTTCGAAATTTCCCAAAAAATACCTTGTGTGGCAAGCAATTTGCACGTGTGGCAAAAAGAGTAAATCTTTCGTCACTACAGGCACAATCAACAAGGAGATCTATCAAAAAGAGTGTCTGCTGAAGCAATCCCAAGTAACATCGCCAATACCATCCAGCTTTATTAGGTTTTATTAAAGTTTTATGAAAGCTACTAGAAATCAATTCGGTTTTATTATGGCAGCAAGAGATGCCAATAGATTTCAAATTTTAGTCAGGTTTATAAGAACCTACACAGCTTCTTTACAACGACATTAAAACCTTGACTTCTAAAATTCCTGTTACTCCTATCAAAGGTTTTATTTTGACTTTATAAACTCATAAAATGCTGTTTTGAAATGCCGTTGTAGGACTCATTCGTATTATCTTATTATGGTCATTTGAAAAAGCATTCTAAAACCATTTTGCCTCCAATAAATGCATTAAACGGCTAATTGGCATTGAGGAAAGCTACCAAGTGACCAGATAGTTTTATTGTAGCCATTGCTAAGATAAATTGGCTTTTTGGCAAAACTGTGATTTCTTGCAATGCAATATTTGAAAAGTGGAAAAATAAATACACCAAATTTTAAATGTAATACAATTGAACTGTAGATCTGAGACAAACTTCGGTATTTGTTTAGATAACCTTATTGAATTCCATCAACTTTCTTGAGTTTCATGATAAATTTATCGAATATATTTCTTTTAATTTTGCTTTTGTTGTTGTAAACTCACATAATTTCCGAAGCGCATTGATTTTCAGCTCTTATCGCGCCAATATTCACCATAAAATTAAATGCGCATATGATTTGGAGCATGATACGTTATAAAAAAAACTCAATTTGTTTTATACATTTGCTATCAAAGATAATTTCCCGCAACACTAGAACTTTTTTCTCAGACATTATTTACTGTTGAATGAATCAGAAGAGCAGAGAATTGAACAAAGCAGAACAACAAAAACCAACCACGATATCACCGTAAAGTTTGACAGCTGTGGCCATTCAGCCCTATGCTGGTTTTGATAACGGCCAATAGGTTTTATGATGGTTCTCAAGTGGTCATAACATCTTTCATTAGAACATTTTCAAAATCTGTATGGTCTTAGAAAGGTTTTATGGATTTGTTTTCACAACCGTCTATAGAGTGGGCCACTTTGTACACATTTCGGCTGTAAAGATGCATAGAGGAGGTGTTGGTGGACAAAATAGTTTTGAATGTAGTTTCATCAACAAAGCCGGGAGGAGTGCTATACGGCTGGAATAGAACTGAAATTGTTACTTGGGATTGCTACCCTTCATTAAAAGTCACAAAGAAAAACGTTTGTTTTGGCCCGTTTTGGCATCATGCCACTATGCTAAAACTATGATGGAGTGGTTCCAAGCAAATCAAGTGAACATTGTACCAAAAACCTCAAACCCGCCAAATTGCCCAGAGCTACGAAAAATCGAGAGATATTGGGCTCTGATGAAGCGGGAGCTTTCTGGAAAGAAGCAAGGAATCAAAGACATCAAACACTTCCAGCAAATTTGGACAAAGACGGCTTCTACGATTTATGAAGAGTCTGTACAAACCCTAATGGACGAAGTTAAGTGCAAAGTTCGAAAATTTTATGCAAATACCGAATAACTATGTTTTGTCTTCACAAATTGTTAAAACATATCCCATGAATCTGAAATAAACAACTACGACGGAAATATAATGGAAAATTTATGTTTTATTCATGTTTTGAGGTGTCCGGATTATTGCGGATATAGACCTCATGAATTTCAATTGAATATTATATATATGAGCCAAACGTTGAAAACTGCATTAATATTCAATTAAATTTTTCCTTTTACCTATGCTTACATTATGCAGTGAAAATAAACTGAAACTCTCTCCCTTTCCAGGTCATCAAAATGAGAGTTTAAATGCACGTTTAAAATTCTATATTCGTTCAATGTAACCATTAAATTATGGCCCCAATTTTTTTGTTTTTTTTTTAGATTCTTACTGTTTGAAGACAGAAGAGTTTTTATAATTTCGCGTTGTTCATACACGGAAAAAAATATGAGCATAAGCACTACCGTATTCCAAAATATCATACAAAACAATATCGTGGTATCATATATCTCGCGAAAATTTGAACGAATGACCATTCACTTAAATGATTCACTAAACAACGTTGAACTGTAAATAGTTTTTTAGAAGTGTGCATCATTTGTCACTGCAGTTCTCCGAAGTCAAATTATTTTTACACGATCCTACGGGAAACTACTTTGAAGTGGAAAAATGTTTCATTTGAAAGAAATTCGACGCCATACTTGATCGTTGCTTAAGTGTTTGCGGTCGTTGAATTTGAAAAACATCTAGGTTCCCTTAACAACTATTGTATACCAGTACACGACCAGCACACAGTTAAAATTATTTTGTAATTTTCAATCTATTTTCATGCACATAAAAAGAGCATACAAGTTACTTCAAAATCACATGAACCTTTAAATTTGCAAAAATTGAATATCACATGTTGTTATATTTGCTCAATTGAATTTTTCATGAGATAATGATCTCGAGAGAGATAATTGCCTTATTGATTACCCCAACCAATAACATGATAATCCAAACACGCAAGGAGTAGGAATTGTAAATAATTAAAAATGTCAAATTCAAAATTATACGCTATTCATTTTTTTTAAAAACAAAAACATTCAGACTGTGGCTTCAACATGACAAATACGCCTCTGGAAACTAGCAAGTTTCTATTGATATTATGAGAAAATTCAGGTTGCTGCGATGGGCGAATCCGAAATCTAGCTTGTTGCATGAAAGATTGTTAGCATTGTTGTATGGCACATGAAAGATTGCAAACAATTTTGATGTTTACGCCGCATTTGGCTTGGAATTAAACAAGGAGAAATTTGTATACGCCTATGAAATCATTTTTTTCCGTGTATTTTCCATAGCAAGCTCCAATGAACCATTTATCATGCTCACATCTTGTTTAATAATTCAGTGCTTAACCTTTTCGCACAATATATGCAGAAATATGTTTTATTGAGTTGAAGATTGATATAAAATCAAAATACGTTCTGTTTATTTTCAGCGTGTTACTACGCCTAAGGTTTTTCGCCTGTTGAGCTGCCAGCACTGGAAATTTGTCACTAAATTCTGACATTCTGATATTTTGTTCGTTATTACGCCTACTACGCTCTTCAGTCAAATTAATCAAGTGGCGAGAAATTACGACCCAGTGTTTTCAATTTTTAAAGACGTCAATTTCTATGCTTCACGTAACAAAACAGTTAATTTTACCAATATGATAAGTGTAACTACTACTAGGAAAATCAGAGTGATTCTATCGAATGAAGATTTTTCTTATTGTTCTTATGGAATTGCGGATTCTCAGCTGCGCCATCGAGCGTGGAGACCTGAGGGCTGGATGAATTATGGTTTTGGGGTGCGTGGAGGAAATGGATGAGAACTTGAGAAATGCGTGAACATTCTTGCCTAGCCTAGGCTGATGTACTGTGTTTATGGGAGCAATTATAGAAGTCGAGTCGACCATCACTTTGCTCGACAGTTCTATTTTGCTATTAAAGCTGTTGAGATTGACGAAATTTTGTCGAGTTTGTCGACTCATCCGACCGCTCGAAAATTAGTGAATGATCTACCACATTTTGTCGAGAAAGTTCAATCAGGAATATTCCAAAAAAAACATCATCTCCGAAATTCAAGTTCATACTTCCCAGAAGTTCAGGAGAGAACTTCCTCAAAAATCAGAAGAGGACTTCTCAGAGCTTTTGGAAGAAGTTTAGAAAACAGGACTTCTTTGAATTTTGGAACTTTCCAGTGGTTCTGATATTCTTCCCTAAAATTCAAGATGGAACTTCCCGGAAGTTCAGAACGAAACTAAGCGGGGTGGGCACTAGCAATAATTTATGAAAAATTAAGGAATAAACTTCCACAAAGCTCAGGACTATACGTCTTAGAAGTTCAGGAGAGAACTTTTCTGAAGTTTAGGAAAGGACTTCCCACATGGAGGTTGATTCTGTCCACGCAGCAATCGAACAGGCTAAAAAACAAACAAACGTTGACATTGAGACACTCAGAAACTGGGCTGTTTTCATAAGCCCAGATAAAGCGAAAAATCCCCCTCAATGTTATTGAATTAAGCCAAAAGAGCTTCCTGGCCTTAAAAGAGCTGAATTTGCGCTACCAACGTCCGAAATGCAACACTGAGGGTGTCAGTTGGTAAAACTTCGTGACATATTGTGGTTTGAGTACAAAACTACTGCACCAGGACATGTATTTTATAAGCAGAACGTGGAGGACGACTACAGTTGCTTCAGTGCGTTGAGGACAGACGAGGGTCTTAACGAGCCCATTAATCTTGTTCCCATCTCAAATACACCAATAGCTCTTTCCCAAGAGAAGTTGGAAGACCTGGAAAGCCTTCTGCCATTTATTTCCAACCAAGAGTATTATACCACTATGCTGAAAAATCTTGTTGTCCCGAAACATGGCCGCAAGAAGGCGGTAAGAGCAAGAAAAAGAAGAATATGAATGATCGAACAAATTGTCGATACGAAAATTTCATTGTAAACTTCAATTACATTTTTTGGAAAAACACTTCATACAGCTAAATACATATAAGTAAAAACAATTTATCTGTTGCACGTCTATTAAGGAGTGTATCGAAAAGTAGTTATAAACATTCGATGCGTTATTACGCATAAACTACTGTATATATTTTTAGCGTGTAGCGCCATTTGCTTTGTTTACATGTCAAAAATGATTATTCGGTTCATTCATTTCCGTTGATAAAGTTGTATTCAAAATGTCGCGAATTGAATTTGAGACTAAAAGAAAATTCTGCACACTTGGTGCACCGAAAAGGGTGTTACTTACAACCAGATTGCGAAAAGAGTAAATGTTCACCCGGCAAGTGTAAAACGCATCATCGAAAAGTTTGGTAAGAGTGCTCCCTCAAGGATTTACCAAGAAGTGGCCGGAAACCCGGCTCCAGCAACCCTGATTTGGACCAAAAAGTTGTGGATTATATTCAACGGAACAAATCTGCCTCTACTCGCGATCTAGCCAAGAAGTTCAGGACCAGCATCGGAATGATTCAACGAATCAAGCGCAGGAATGACTTGAAGACGTACAAAAAGCAGAGAAGTGCCCAAACAAACTCGGAACAAAAGTCTCGTGCACAGAAACCAGGGCTCGAAAGCTGTACAGCTGCATTTTGGACAATGTCGACCAGTGCATTTTGATGGATGACGAAACATACGTTAAAGAAGATTCAAGAACGCTAACCGGGGCCGCAGTTTTATACTAAATCTGTTGGGGAACGTGTGCCAACCGCAGATACGACTGTTGCGATGGAGAAATTCGGTCAGAAGGTGCTCATTTGGCAAGCTATTTGCACATGTGGCTTGCGTTCTTCAATTTTCTATACAAAAGGAACTATAAATGCTGAGGATTTATCAAAGGAATGTTTGAAGAACAGGTTGCTACCATTGTATAGAAAGCACCAGTCCCCTCCTCTCTTCTGGCCAGATTTGGCATCGGCACATTACGCCAAATCCACTCTGCAGTGGCTGACGGAGAATAACATCAAGTTCGTAGAAAAAGACATCAACCCACCAAACTGTCCCCAGTTGCGACCGATCGAACGCTATTGGGCAATAGTCAAGCGTATATTTAAGAAAGGATGTGTACAGTGTCCCAAAACATGACCGATTTTAAGAAAAAATTGGGCAGCGGCATCCAGGAAGTGCACAAAGGTCACTGTGCAGAATTTGATGGCAGGTGTCAAATCAAAGGTACGGGCATTCTACAGAAATGAACATGATGACTAGTTTTTCCGTTTGGATCTTTTGTAAACATGTTAAGCTATAATAAACTGAAATAGTATGTTAATTTTAACCATGTTTTCATGCCTATTTTATTATTTGGAAGTTTATAACTACTTTTCGATACACTCCTTATCGTGGTATCATATATCTCGCGAAAATTTGAACGAATGACCATTCACTTAAATGATTCACTAAACAACGTGGAACTGTAAATAGTTTTTTAGAAGTGTGCATCATTTGTCACTGCAGTTCTCCGAAGTCAAATTATTTTTACACGATCCTACGGGAAACTACTTTGAAGTGGAAAAATGTTTCATTTGAAACAAATTCGACGCCATACTTGATCGTTGCTTAAGTGTTTGCGGTCGTTGAATTTGAAAAACATCTAGGTTCCCTTAACAACTATTGTATACCAGTACACGACCAGCACACAGTTAAAATTATTTTGTAATTTTCAATCTATTTTCATGCACATAAAAAGAGCATACAAGTTACTTCAAAATCACATGAACCTTTAAATTTGCAAAAATTGAATATCACATGTTGTTATATTTGCTCAATTGAATTTTTCATGAGATAATGATCTCGAGAGAGATAATTGCCTTATTGATTACCCCAACCAATAACATGATAATCCAAACACGCAAGGAGTAGGAATTGTAAATAATTAAAAATGTCAAATTCAAAATTATACGCTATTCATTTTTTTTAAAAACAAAAACATTCAGACTGTGGCTTCAACATGACAAATACGCCTCTGGAAACTAGCAAGTTTCTATTGATATTATGAGAAAATTCAGGTTGCTGCGATGGGCGAATCCGAAATCTAGCTTGTTTCATGAAAGATTGTTAGCGTTGTTGTATGGCACATGAAAGATTGCAAACAATTTTGATGTTTACGCCGCATTTGGCTTGGAATTAAACAAGGAGAAATTTGTATACGCCTATGAAATCATTTTTTTCCGTGTATTTTCCATAGCAAGCTCCAATGAACCATTTATCATGCTACATCTTGTTTAATAATTCAGTGCTTAACCTTTTCGCA
Source organism: Aedes japonicus (assembly GCA_034211315.2). Taxonomy (NCBI): domain Eukaryota; kingdom Metazoa; phylum Arthropoda; class Insecta; order Diptera; family Culicidae; genus Aedes; species Aedes japonicus. The sequence goes on from JASCZW010005357.1 coordinate 46,055, forward strand.
CAATATATGCAGAAATATGTTTTATTGAGTTGAAGATTGATATAAAATCAAAATACGTTCTGTTTATTTTCAGCGTGTTACTACGCCTAAGGTTTTTCGCCTGTTGAGCTGCCAGCACTGGAAATTTGTCACTAAATTCTGACATTCTGATATTTTGTTCGTTATTACGCCTACTACGCTCTTCAGTCAAATTAATCAAGTGGCGAGAAATTACGACCCAGTGTTTTCAATTTTTAAAGACGTCAATTTCTATGCTTCACGTAACAAAACAGTTAATTTTACCAATATGATAAGTGTAACTACTACTAGGAAAATCAGAGTGATTCTATCGAATGAAGATTTTTCTTATTGTTCTTATGGAATTGCGGATTCTCAGCTGCGCCATCGAGCGTGGAGACCTGAGGGCTGGATGAATTATGGTTTTGGGGTGCGTGGAGGAAATGGATGAGAACTTGAGAAATGCGTGAACATTCTTGCCTAGCCTAGGCTGATGTACTGTGTTTATGGGAGCAATTATGGAAGTCGAGTCGACCATCACTTTGCTCGACAGTTCTATTTTGCTATTAAAGCTGTTGAGATTGACGAAATTTCGTCGAGTTTGTCGACTCATCCGACCGCTCGAAAATTAGTGAATGATCTACCACATTTTGTCGAGAAAGTTCAATCAGGAATATTCCAAAAAAACATCATCTCCGAAATTCAAGTTCATACTTCCCAGAAGTTCAGGAGAGAACTTCCTCAAAAATCAGAAGAGGACTTCTCAGAGCTTTTGGAAGAAGTTTAGAAAACAGGACTTCTTTGAATTTTGGAACTTTCCAGTGGTTCTGATATTCTTCCCTAAAATTCAAGATGGAACTTCCCGGAAGTTCAGAACGAAACTAAGCGGGGTGGGCACTAGCAATAATTTATGAAAAATTAAGGAATAAACTTCCACAAAGCTCAGGACTATACGTCTTAGAAGTTCAGGAGAGAACTTTTCTGAAGTTTAGGAAAGGACTTCCCACATGGAGGTTGATTCTGTCCACGCAGCAATCAGACAGGCTAAAAAACAAACAAACGTTGACATTGAGACACTCCAGAAACTGGGCTGTTTTCATAAGCCCAGATAAAGCGAAAAATCCCCCTCAATGTTATTGAATTAAGCCAAAAGAGCTTCCTGGCCTTAAAAGAGCTGAGTTTGCGCTACCAACGTCCGAAATGCAACACTGAGGGTGTCAGTTGGTAAAACTTCGTGACATATTGTGGTTTGAGTACAAAACTACTGCACCAGGACATGTATTTTATAAGCAGAACGTGGAGGACGACTACAGTTGCTTCAGTGCGTTGAGGACAGACGAGGGTCTTAACGAGCCCATTAATCTTGTTCCCATCTCAAATACACCAATAGCTCTTTCCCAAGAGAAGTTGGAAGACCTGGAAAGCCTTCTGCCATTTATTTCCAACCAAGAGTATTATACCACTATGCTGAAAAATCTTGTTGTCCCGAAACATGGCCGCAAGAAGGCGGTAAGAGCAAGAAAAAGAAGAATATGAATGATCGAACAAATTGTCGATACGAAAATTTCATTGTAAACTTCAATTACATTTTTTGGAAAAACACTTCATACAGCTAAATACATATAAGTAAAAACAATTTATCTGTTGCACGTCTATTATTAGAAACAAAAATATACCATGCATCCGAAGCTTTAACAGTAAAAACATGAGTACACCTTTATATCTCACCCTATTTTCTACCATGTATAAATTTGATTCGAGTATTTTCAAACCGCTTTCTATTGTACAGGATCTTTTTCATGTGTACGTATGAATATATTCATATATTCCATCTTATCCTTCTCAATTTCTCCTTTTTATTACAGTTTATGGTATAGTATCACGGCTTACGTAGAGCATAAAATTAAGTATGCTAATCTTTCAAATAGGATAGTGATAAATCAAGCCAAAACTTCCGCTTGAATTTTCTCAATATTTACGTTTGGCAGTTAGACCCTTCTAAAATGTTGCGCTTGTATGACCTTTTTTTCAACTGACTGTTCTGCCCGAGGGGGGTGCAACTCCCACGATGAGCGTTAGATAAAGCATCCCTGACATAACAATTTGCACGATGATGACGATTTTCTTTGTGTTGAGAGCATTTTTGTAGCAAAATTTTCTTCCAAAAAACGCGTTGTTCAACCTTCTGTAACTTTGTCAATTATCAATATATTTGGCTGAAATTTTGACAACGTTATAATTAATATTTTGACCTTATGTGATCAAAATTTTATGTTGATAAAGTTTATAAATTTGAAGTAATCGGTGCAAAAAAAAGCCGAGGCATTGTCATCATACAGGTTTGGGCCAAATTAATAAGATGAATTCGCCTCGGCTTTGTATTTGCACCGATAGTTCAGCGTGGTCAATATTGGGTGATAAGGAAAATACTCATGTTGGAGCCTCAACTTTGACGCCAGCTGTAGTCCAAACCACTTGATGGAAACAGTTCAAATTTTGTCCACATAAATTTCTGTATTTTTAAGTCATGGAGAAATTTTTAATATCCTACCTAAATTTTTCACAGAAATACGGGTTTTTTGAAATTGGTACGTCCAAAATGACTTTTTTCACATATGTTATGATTACTTCAAATTTATAAACTTTATCAACATAAAATTTTGGTCACATAAGGTTTGGTTTGGCAAATTTTGGTGAAAACATTTATTATAACGTTGTCAAAATTTCAGCCAAATATATATTTTATTTTTTTTTTGATTTTATTATAGACCTTTTAATAATTATTCGGGTCTTTTAAACTGGTAATTACAATAAATTTTCACTTTAATATAATGCACTTTATTCTTGTTTGTTTTCCTTTAGTTGATTTTGGCTACCATCGGGGTCATCTTTGTCTTCTCGTTGATTGTAAGAGTTTTCCTGGTGACGTCTTCAGCAATCCTTCCGGCGGCAGGGATACTTCCTGGTCTTCAAGCGGTCTTCTTCATTATACTTGTTGGATGGTGGCAACAGATCGGGCAGTTTTGAATGCCTGCTTCTTACAAAACCTCCATAGCAGCTTCATTATTTTCAGCGCCAGCAGTATTAGCACAGCTACCATTATTGCGAGGAGCTTCCACTCGTGCTGGCTGTGGAATTCCGTGTGAATTTCCTGATTCTCTATTAGCGTAACCTGTTGGTCACCAATCTGCTTGACATCCTGGTCTTTGGAATCAGAATTTCCCATTTTGTGTTACTTGGAACTGGTGGTTATTCTTGTATGGGCAGTTTACAACTGAAGAATTAGCCTGTGGATTCCCAATTTTATACTTAATGGTTGGTAGTCCAGTTTTTCATATAGCGTCAATCAGCCCAATTTCTTTGAAGAATTGTAGCACTTTTTCTGCTTGGGAACCATCGTCAGCTAAAGCCTCTCTCATGCTGGGTCCAAGTCCATTTTTTTCCCTTGCGTCATTGTAGCCAGGGCAATTGACTATGATGTGTTTTACTGTTAGTGCTTGGTTGCATTTTGTGCACTTTGGTGGGTCAGCTTTATCAAGTAGGTATGAATGTGTCAGCTGAGTGTGGCCTATCCGTAGTCTGGTGAGTATGACGTCCTCTCTGCGATTTCCTGTACGCGCTTCTCTGAAGGGAGCGACTGTATTTTTGATTTCTCTCAGTTTGTTGTTGTAGGATACGTTCCACTTATTATTCCATTGGTGAATCATTCTGGCTTTTATAATGGTTTTTATTTCGCGGTGATCAACTACTTTCTGCATGATTGTGTTTATTTCGAGGGCTCGCTTTGCCTCCTTGTCAGCTTTTTCGTTTCCTGGGATTCCAATATGGCTGGGAACCCACAGAAAAGTCACTGTTGTACCATTTTTGGCTATTTCGTTATACAGGTCTATTATTTCGTCCTTCAGGCTTGTTTTGATCTTCTTTTTTCTAGAGATGAGATCACACTTAGGGAGTCAGTGCAGATAACATAAGCACCTACTCTGTCTTGATTTACAATCCACTTGAGCGCCTCTATAATAGCAAGGCTTTCAACACAATAAATGCTAAGTTGGCTGTGGGTACGTTTACGTATTATCTCTTCTTCTATGATGACACTAAAACCCGTTTTGGTTTCATTTTTTGATCCGTCCGTGTAAATTGATCTACAGGTCCTATATTTAGTATGGATTCGCTGTGCAAAGAGCTTTCTTAGTTCAATTTGGCTTTTTCCGTTTCTACTAGCAGATAGGATAGTTTTATCGATCAATATATTTTTCCTTACCCATGGTGGGGTTTTTGATGTAGTTAGGACTTTACTAGGAGGGAGCAATGTACCCAGGCTTTCCAGGATATTTCTACTTCTTACTTCAATGTTGATTGGTTCTGTTATTTGGTATTGGTTCCATAGTTCTCCTGAGCTATCGCTGTTGTGATCATCTGTTTCCGTGGTTTCTTGATTGAGGTTGTTACTTCTGAATTTGGTTGCATAAATTAATAGCCTTTGATTAAGCAGACTCTTTAGGCTAGGAATACCTGATTCAACTTGTAGGCTTTCCACAGGACTGGTCCTAAAAGCCCCAGTGATTATACGAAGTCCTTGATTGTGAATGCTTTCCAGCAGCTTTATCGTCGAGTCACTAGCTGATGAGATGATTGGTGCGGCATATAGCATTTTCTCCAGTACAGTTGATTTATAAATTTTTGTTATGGTTTGTTGATCTCCACCCCACGATCTGTGGGCAACGCATCTTAGAAACTGGATCCTTTGATTGCATGCTGCTTTGATTTCCTCGATATGAGTTTTAAAAGTAAGATGTTGATCAAGCGTTATTCCGAGGCATTTATGGGCACTTTTATTCGGTATTACATCATTATTTAGCTTCAAATTTATATATGTTTGCTTTCTAGATCTCGGATTTTTGAAGATAACAGTTGCACACTTTTCAGTTGAGATTTGGAATCCAGTAAGTTTTTGCCATGTTTCTATTGCTTTTAGGGCCGCTTGGAGTCTTTTGGCAAGTTTTTTATGGTTGCCATCACTGGATATTAAGGCTACATCATCAGCAAAGAGTAAGACTTTGATACCAGGCGGAAGATTAGAACATATAGTGTCGATTGCTATCAAAAACAGAGTAACGCTTATCACTGAGCCTTGGCACAACCCATTTTCCATGAGTGTTTCTGAAGAGATTGCCCCGTTCGCCTTCACTCTAAAGGTTCTTTTCCCAGCATCTGTTGAATATATTTTGTAAGGTTTCCTCCAATATTCCACTGGCTCATTCTGTTTAAAATCAACCTGCGCCAAGTAGTGTCGTAGGCCTTTTTAATGTCCAGGAAAACTGCTTGTGTTAGCCACTTTTTATGCATTGCTTCTCTCACTGTGTTTTCAAAATGCCCCAGGTAGTCGGTTGTTGATTTGCCTTTTCGAAAGGCATACTGGTGATCATTGATGAGTTTTCTTTCCTCGATGATGTACATTAACCGGTTGTTGACCATTCTCTCCAGGATCTTACCCAGGCAGCTGTTTAGGTATATGGGTCTATAATTTCCGGGGCAGTTTCTATCTCCTTTTCCTTTGAAGATAGGCACTACAATGGATTTTGTCCAGCTTTCTGGGTAGATGGAGTCCTTCCACAGTTTATTGTATGAATCCAATAAGAGATTCCTGTATTCGATTGGCAGGTTGGTGATCATTGCATAATGAATGTTATCTGGACCAGGGGATGATCCCTTCAGTCCTTCCATTGCTTCGTCAAGCTCGTTTTTGTAAATGGTTTATTATACTCTGCTTCCTCCTCATTAACAATTTTGAGGGGCTTCTTCTATCCTGGTTTTATGTGACATGAAGTCCTGCGTGTAACTTTTATCACTAGATATTGTTCCAAAATGCTCAGCTAGGCTGTCGGCTATTTCCTTGTTTGTGTTTATGCGTTGGCCCTTATATATTATTTCTCTGATGGATGAGGGCTTGTTTTTTCCTTGAATTTTTCTAAAGTTATTCCACATTTCTTTAGCCGGAGTATGCACATTAAATTTTTTGACGAATTCTTTCCAGGAGGAGTTTTTGCTTCATTGATAATTTTTGCGCTTTATTGTTGGTGTCTTGGTATTCATTTGCTAATTGAGAGTTGAGTTCATTATTTTTGTTATTTTTCCACTTACGGAGAGCTTTTCTTCTATCTTTGATAACGGAAGCAACTTCATCATTCCACCATGGTACACGTTTCCCAGCAATGGTTCCTTTGGTTTTTGGTATGGACTGCTCTGCAGCTAATATTATTTTATGAGTAATCTCCTCAATTTGTTCAATTATGTCATCCCTCTTCGCTATTTCAATTATGTTTTGGTATTTTTCCCAATCTGCTTCTTCGATTTTCCATCTTGGGCTACCTTCATTTTGTTGAGACGTTGACATCATCGATATGATTAACGGGAAATGGTCACTCCCGTGCGAGTCCTCTGAGACAGATAAATCCAGAATACCTGCGAGCTGGGTGGTGCAGCAACCGATGTCAATACAGGATCCAGTTCCCGTTGCACTATTTATATAGGTTCTTTCCCCATTATTGAGTACCACCAAACTTCCTTCACTTATAACTGATTCAATTATTTTCCCTCTCGTATTAGCCTCATCAGACCCCCAGAGTGGATGATGAGCGTTGAAGTCCCTACAAGTATGAAGGGTTCAGGGATTTGCGCATTTAGCTCCATGATTTCTTCTTTCTTGATCTGCGATCCTGGGGGAAGTATACATTCAATATGTTAGCATTTAATGGTGCTCCTACGCTTACTGCAATTGCTTCTAAGTCGGTATTTATGTCTATAATGTTGCTGTCAATATCACTTTTAATTGCGGTCATTACACCGCCTGCTGCTCTTGATCCATTTGTTCTCGGGCGATGATATATTGTAAATCCTCTGATGCTCGATTGATTGTCATTCTGGCACATGGTTTCTTGAAGACATACTGCTATGGGGTTGTTTAAACTCAGGAGTAGATTTAAATCGGTTCTTCTCTTCCTTAGGCCTCTTACATTCCATGATACTATATGGTTATCCATTGCGGGTGTTATTTTGTTGTGTCTGTTTTTAAGAGGATAGTTTCATGGTACCATTTCATCATCCGAATCTTCTTGCTCCGAGTGTATATATTCCACGTCCTCGCTTATAGGGGTCATTTTATTTCCTTTTTTCTTGGGGGGATGCTGGGGCAGCCTCATGAGTTCTGGAGTGTTTAACTGCCGACTTTGCACTATTGGTATACAGGTTTAGCGTTGCTTGGATTTTGGCGTACTTCTTTTGGAGAGTTTCCAATTCCTTCTCGGCCGTTTTCCTTCTTTGTTTTTCATCGTGGTAAGCCTGATTAAGCTGGTTACATTTACCTTTCAATTCCTCATATTGACTTTCAATGTAGTGCATCTTTTTCTCGTTTTCCTGTAAGGTTTTATTGAACTCTTCTCTGAATATTTTGAGTTTCTCTTCTAACTGGTTCTCCATTTGCGTTTTCAGCATTTGAGCGTAGGTCTTCTTTTCCTCATCGAGTTGTTTGATTCTTTCTTCGACAAGTTTATTTGTCCCAGCTCCTGTGGCACTCGCGTAGGAAACCATATTATTTCCTTCTACAACTTTTCTAGCTTCCCAAAATGAGATTTTTGGTCAACTTTAACCTTGTTTACAGCCTTCTCTTTTATTAGTACTGGGCACCCTTTAAAAAAAGCACCGTGAGAGCTTCCGCAGTTGACACATTTTTCTGCATTATCACATGTCTCATGGTATTTATCGCCACATTTACTGCACTTTTTTCACTGGTACAGTTTTTTCCAATGTGCCCGAACTTCAGGCACACAAAACACCTCAAGGGGTTTGGATACCACGGTCTTGTTTCTAATACGAGATAACCGATTTTCACTTTCTTAGGTGGAATCATTCCGCGCACTTTAAGAACAAAGATTCCTGTTGGTGTCGAATCTTTGTCTCTACCTTTTCGAATTTGATTAACTTCAACAACCCTTGATTTACCAGCTTTCCACTTAACTCAGCGTCGTTTTCATTCTTCAGGTCATGGGAGAACACGATGACCTTGCTATAGTTCAAACTCTTATGCTCGTACACTTTAACGGAGATTCCAGTCGGTAATTCCATACTGCGAGATTTTTCAAGGTTTTTACACTGTTTTCTCGTTTTTCACTGTTACGAGGATTTTCCCGTCTTTTGATTTTTTACATCAGCTACCTCACCACAATAACTCTGGATAACTTTTTCCACGAGGAAAGGGAGACACCATGGAAGTTTTTCTCTGGATATGCCTCCAGAGGTTTCCTCAACCGGGGAAACTAGAACTATTCATTTTCTACTTTTCTAAGAACCACTATGCTGTATATTGTCCGTTACTACTCGAGCTAATTTCTTTGGTCGAGACTTAGCACTCCGCGGTTGTTAGCCCCTGATGGCTGATGACGATTCACTTTACCGGCACGACAGGTGTGTAATTGGACACTTCGCAAACGTAAAATAAATTACTCGATCGCAAGCAGTCAACTGCACTCCACCGTGGTCAAACCCGAACTGAGCCAAATATATTGATAATTGACAAAGTTACAGAAGGTTGAACAACGCGTTTTTTGGAAGAAAATTTCGCTCGGCTTTTTTTTTTGCTACTGAGTGTACGGTAGATCGATACAGAGAACTCTACATATACACACAGACTGCCCAGGAAATTCTCCCTACCCAAAGGTAATTTTAACAAGCGCGTAATTCTAAGCCAAAGGAGGCGTAAACAACGAAATTGTTTGCAATTTTTCATGTGGCATACAACAATGTTTGCAATCTTTAATACAACAGGCTAGATTCAGGCGTTATCTGGCTTAAATTTACATGAAATATACCAATATTTTTTGCTAAATCTAGCATTCCCTGTATGTGCATTAGATAACGCAAAAAATTCAATGTTTCTTTTTATCTGTGTAGCACGATCAAGGATGATTCGGAGGTAACTAATAAGTTATATTTTCCAAATCTAACATGTTGTTTGCAGTGAGATTTACAGGCTAATTTCTGGAAGAAAGTTGAAGATTTCTTAAGTGCAAATACCAGCCCAGGCTTCATAATCCCTGCCCTGGAAGACCTTAGCAAAGGACATATTTCGCAGTGATATGATTAGAACAGCAGACCAATAACTGTTAACGGAGAATTTAAACTAGAACCGTATCAACAACTGGCCAATGTTGGTACGGAACAACAAGGCCTTGAAAAGTGATATCACCTGAATAATTTGTTACATAATGTACTCGATTGTTCCAAAATTGTGAAAAATGTTCATGGAATGCATTACTCGCACAAAGAGAATGAAGTATTTTGTTTATCAATATGTCCAGGCAGGTCCGGAATTCTATAGTATCCAAAGACTGTTTTTTTGTTTAAGAATTTACTCGGCCTGCAGCCACTAGCACCGAAACAAACGTAAACAAAACTGTTGATTTTATTTTGGAAAATTAGCTTGCTTGGATTCACTTGTTCGAAATAATCAAAACAAATTTCGACACTGTTGCTAGAAAAGAAAAGGGCAGATCGAATATAAATGCCATGACTGCCACACATCAATATTACTGCTCGCGATTCGAGTATGAATCGGTGACGTTGAAACGCGATTACGCGATCAATTTCACGATTCATAATACTGTTGCAATTAATGGCGATAGTGAGAGCGATGGTTTTTTGTGCGAATTTTATAAGGATTTGCAGTGGTCTACAATGTGCAATTGCAAAGTGGCGTACTGCTTGGCTCTGTGCTGAGAACCGATCTTAGAACTTAAGTTCTAATGTGTTCTAATGTGATGTATATAGACACGAAAATTTAGCTCTGCAAAGTTGATGCGATTGAGCAAGCACAAATAAATGAATTGAAAAAAATACAACATTAACCTCCGAAACAGACATGCCACCGTTTTACGTTCCCACGTTTGCTAAGCGTCATGCAAGCCTCTCGTACATTTTTCCATTCTCTCACAGAAAATCGAGACTACGTACGAATCCAAGTAGTCTCATGTTGATAACGTTTATACCTAACAACCAACCGTAACCGTCGTCGTCGTCGCTGACAGTTTAGTTGTTTTGGTATTGTCGTTTATGCTTTCACCGGACACAAGCATAGCCGAAAACGCCCGAAAGACAATACCCCGTCCCCGACCTTCTGCAAACTACACACGTTTAATAGAGAAGAAAAAAAAGTGAAACTACGGCTGTGCGATCCATTGGTAGCCATCGAAGAAACAGCAATACTTACACTCCAACCACGCCGGGCAAATCTCCGAAGAAATCTTTTCGCAGCTCGCTCTTGTACTTGACCAGGCTGGGCATCGACGGTCGGAACGGAGTGGGTCCCTCGTTGCGGTAGACCTACGTTTGCGGGGGAGGAGACGGAAAAGAAGGGGATTGTCATAAAAATAGCATGCACTTTTTTTATGAGAGGAAGCTGAGAAAAAAATAATTGTGAAAACAGCCGCCGAAGGTGCACAGCAGTCAAGTTCAAAGATAGACGACACAACACAACAATGGAGCTGATGATTGCAGGCGAATTAGTAACACGCGCTTTGGTTGAGCGGTGACTTCTATGCAGGCCAACCGGAGAAGGCGAGTAACCTTGATATTTTTTTTTCTTTGTTTTCCGTGTGCTTCAACTTCAACAATGAAACTGGTGAATTCGTACCGGTTTTTGGTGGCATTGTGATTTTTTAAGCCAAATCTTTTTTTGGATCAAAGGTCAAGTTCTTCAGAATTTGAAGCGGATTGAAGATTGAACATTGACAGTCCGACAGTTCCGACGGGTTTACTGCGATCAAGAAGGATTTTCTCGTTGAAGATGACGTCTGATAGGTTCAAAAACCTTGTAAAAATTTATTTGAAGCCAAACCGGTTTCTTCTGATTCCGCATGGCACAAAAAAAAAGGAAAAATTCAAATGGAATTCAAAATCTCGTAATCACTTGCGTGTCTGCCTCCGGTATGTTGCGGAACTACGGTGACTTCGAAATGTTTGCCAGCCTAGCGGTGCTTTGGTGGATCGCGCTATGAATATTCATATTTCGACCCCGGAGATGCAGACCATGCCATACCATACCTTTTCTATTTCGTCAGCGTCATACACGAAAAGCAGATCGGGTCGTCCAATCAGACCGCCTAGGCGCACTATCCGGCCGAAGTGTTCGTGCAGCAGGAACGATATCATCGCAACGTCGGAGATTTTGTACTGCCCGATGATGGGGAAGACGCTGGAAGAGAGGGAAAGACATGGTTGAGGTTATGTATGTAATCGATTTATCTTGCGTTGGTTTTGTAAAGCTATTTCGAAAGCCAATGCAGATTTTCGGGGCCCGGAGGAATTCCATGTGTGTTTGGTAATTAACATTCAATCATGAAACTACGGACTGCATTCAGAATGGAAACAAAAATAAATAAATGGGTCATCAACACCGTATGGAAATTACCGTTGTGCTAATTAACTGCATGTTTGAGTCCCACTGACACTAAATTGTTTAGTCAACATCTCTGTATGGTAGTGAAGTTTTTTTTCGTTGCGTTTGAGCTATGAGTTCTGTGGCTAGAGTTTCATACTTTTGGGTGAACGTGTTTTTTTTATTCCAACTTGAGTCGGTGATGCGTCACAAAATTTTTGGTTGGTGATTGGCGTCATTCAGCGTCACATTCCTTCGGCTGAAAAGCTGTTTCCAGTCTTGTTTCAAGTCCAAGGTCGATCTCTGCCTGATACATGCGGTAGTTGTCGGAGGATTTTGCTTTGTTGTGAGGGTAATGTAGTTTGTATTTTCTGTTTTTTTAAAATTTTATTCTCCCAGTAAGAGATGTGTGGGTACAATGGACAGTTGTTTGATTTGTCGGAAATGTATCCATTGTAATCGCTACTCTTCGTAATTAATAAGAAAGCAAATTGAACTCATTGGCCACGACTTGTCAGCAATTGATGGAAATGGGCAACCAACAACACTGCTGTTATCGCAAGCATTCCTCGTCAGTTGTGGGAAACCAAGTCCGAACTGGAAATCGATCGCTCAACCACTGTCAAGACCTTAGGACTTATCAGGTACTCCCAGTTGGACTCATTCTACCAGCCCTGGAGGTGGCGACCAAGCGCCTCGTCGTCTCCGAAATGTCACAACTGTTTGACCCTCTTGGACTTCTTGGACCAGTAGTAGTAAAGGCGAAAATTTTCGTCCAAACACTTTGGGACAACTGTTATGGGACAACCAGTTGTCCGATGAACACACCATCTGGTGGGCAGGCTACCGTACGGAGCTCAGCCAGTTACAAACACTTTCCGTGCCGCGCAGAGTGGTGCAGAATGGCCAGTATAGTGCATCTACGTCGTTTCGCGCGCTGAAAACGGACAGACCTTCCGCCATCTGTTAACAGCCAAATCTCGTGTAGCTCCACTTCCTCCATTGGAGTTGTGTACTGCTCTTCTTGACAGCCAGCTTGCAAATAATCTTCGTCAGATAACAGACTTCGTTGAATCTCCAACATTTTGGACGGACTCCAGCATTTTTCTACACTGGATCAAGTCTCAGTCAAATGTATGGAAGGTATTCGTGTCGAACCCGATTGCAGAGATTCAACGCCTTATCAATGGCTGCAATTGGAGACACGTTTCAGTTTTAATTCAGCTGACAGTATTTCAAGAGGAACGATGGTAAGTCAGATTTCAATGAACAAATGGTGGACCGAGTTTTCTTAAATATCCCGTCGGTAGTTGGCCTGAATGCGTATTTTCAATGACAGACACTCCAGATTTGCAACAAGAAGCATGTCCTGTAATCTTTCTAAACAGTGTTATTGTTCTACTGATTCTCGCATTTAGCCAAGCTTTTTCGCGTCGTAGCATATTGCTACAGATTTTTACGGAATACCAGGTTTCTCCGTAGCGAACGCATCATCGGTTAACTGACTACAGAGGAAAGTGAACATGCGCTTAAAATTCCCGTAAAACAAGTGCAACTAGAACCTTTCCCCTTGGAAATCCAGCGCTATCGTCACACAAGAGATGCCCATTCTTCTGCAACAAAATCTCCTTCAAAATCACCAATCAAAGGCCTGAATTTATTCATGGATCAATTCGACTTGCTCAGCGGAAGACTAGCCAACATGAAGGTACCGTAGGACACACGTTTTCCGATTCTCCTCCAGTCACATCCGAACACTTCACGTTGGTCCAACGCTTACGCTCGCGACTATTCGCCAGCGATTTTGGCCAATCCGAGGTCAGCAACTAGCACGTAAAATAGTATGTCAATGCGTAACCTGTTTCCGATGTCAACCACAACTAATCATGGTCCGCACCCGTCTGTTCGCTTATCGCCAGCTAGACTAACTAGTTGGTCTATTCGTGTGTCTTGTGGTGAAGGCCGTGCATCTCGAAGTCGTCGCCGATCTAACGTCCATCGCTGAGCCTAATTTGATCGATATCAATCCGAATCGTTTGTCGTGTCTCCAGGAGATGAAACGTTCAGTACACCATCTCTGGCGTTGCTGGCAGTTAGATTATGTCAGTCAACTTTAGCAGCAAATGAAGTGGAAGAAATCTCAAACCGATGTCCGCACCGGTCAGCTGGTGTTGGTCAAGCAGGTGACCGCACCACCGCTCCAGTGGCCACTTTAATCGAAACCGTAGCTGGGAATGATGGAAGAGTCCGGGTGGTCGTTGTCAAGACCGCGCCTGGACAGTACAAACGAGCGGTCACGGAGATTGCTATCCTACCTTCCGAAGAAACTAGACAAGACGATGCCGTTTTTGTCAGCTCATGACTGGCTCAAGTTAGCAGTGGATTCCGTATAGATGATGCTTGAACCGTACCGATTCAACGGTGGCCGCCATGTTCCCGATGAACATAAATCAATCAACAAATTAGAGTATAAGTCAATCCACTACACGGAACACATGAAACTTGAACTTACCCTACGAACTACACAAACCTTGTACTCAGTCACTCACGCAAACACATCACAATCACATCACATCGCAAACAGATGTGTACGAGAAAGAATGTCTGCAATAGCGGTTGCCACCTTTTATCAGAAGCCACGACTCTCCAACTCTGTTTCGGCCTGATTTGGCCTCTTGCCACTATGCGAAATTCGTCCAGGAATGGTATAAGGTACAAGAGATCAAATACGTGCCAAAAACAACCAATCCACCAAACTGTCCAGAATTTCACCCAATAGAGAAGTACTGGGCTCTAGGTAAGCGGAAACTCTTAGAAACTAATAAGAAAGCAAATTGCACCGATGAAATCATCCCGGCCGGCGTATCTGAGGATACCGTACGGAACCTGATGGCAGGTTTACCACAAAATGTTAGAGAATTTTACAGAAAGAATGATTAACATTCTTATCAGCTGTTTCTATTGAAGATATAACCTTATTATTGTGAAATAAACTATCGGTTTCGTTGCATAATGTATACATTCTTGCGCTGCTATTATTTTGGTGTCCAAAATTAAACGTGGACAGGCTTTTTATATTAAGATTTCTAATGCTGTAAAAATAATTGTTTGAAATGATTTAAAAGTTATTTTATATTATTTTGGTCTATATAATGTTGTGTAGAATAAAGTGAATATAATACAAAATGAAATGCCTATAGAAATAATAAAAATTAATTTTATCAAGAGTGTTTCTTACGAGAAAATTAAATAATGAGTCTAAGTTGCATTCGCGAACCCGGTATAATGCATATAGACCAGGATTATATTCGAATCCATCGTAAGTTTTCGACTTTGAAAAGTTACATAGTTTGAAAGAAACATTTAATATTCTGCCTTTTCTTCAAATAAAAAAATCTGTATTGTCATTTTCTTGTTAACACCAGAGCGCGTAAACTTTCATCTCATTGCACACGAAGCAGTGACTTGCATGCAATAGTTCTAGGCAAGGCGAACTTTTGCATACAACATTATCGACAATGTATGGAATGTCCCTGATGTTAACACGATTTATAATTTAAATGTTTGTGTTTGTGATGCTCCATTTATGTGCATAACATTGAACAAAAATTCCCACTAACTTTTTGAGCTGTGTAATGCACAGTAAGGGAATGCTACATTAGGCACAAATCAATGGGGGACATTTCGTGTGTATTTTATTCAGATTACGTCTGAATCTAGTCTGTTGTATGGAAGGTTGCAAACACTGTTGTATGGCGCCAGAAAGATTGCATACAATCATGTTGTTTGCGCTTCCTTTGGAAAGGAATTAAACGACGGTAACTTTTACGTGTCTGTTGATATTCATTATTTTTATCTGTGTAGTTATTTAACTTTTCGTTGATCAGAACAACAAACAACTTCTTAAACTCATCTAAACAAACGTTTAGCTAGTGGATTTTTGAGCTATTCAGCACTGCAATTGGAGGAAATGCCAATACAACACATGAGCGTTTGATCTTCATGTTAGAAACGGCTGAATCACTCTAAATTCAACTGCGCACTATGGTCCTCCGGTAAGCTAGTGGTTTGGCGACAGGTCTCGTAAGTCAGCCAAAAAACAAGCAAGCACAGGAACGTCAATAGCGAAATACGAACCGGAACTATCGCCGAAGGGCACAGCGACGAAATAGGACTCACGATTGGAAACTCGGTACTGCAGATACCTTTATTTTACCGGAAGCATATTGTCTGATGTACTGAAAAATCCCAAGTTTAATATCATAGTGCTGCAAGAGGTGCGATGGAAAGGATCTCTAGTGAGTACATTTACCCGAGCAGAACCGAATAACTTGATAACTAACGGGTGTCCACTAAATAATGAGAACGAAAAGAATGGGTCAGGAAAAAAATACCAGTGAAGTTTTGTTCAAACTGATTTATTTTATTAAAAGGGTCAACTTAAATCTTCAAACTAAGTTTAGTGAATATTGTCATATGGTCCGTGGTCCGCCGTGCGGCGCAGCTTAGTCGTTATGCTGGAACATGACCGTTGGACGGCAGCCACATCGATTTTTCGGATGCAGCTTTTGATCCTGTTGGTAAGTTGCTTGGTGTTCTTGGCCTTCCAATTATCCTTGTATACCATGGAGCTCAAAAGACCGAAGAAATCCTCGATAGGACGGCACTGTGGCAAATTTGTCGGATTCCGGTCTTTTGGGACATATGGTATATTTTGGCTCTCCAAAAACGTTAGCGTTTTTTTTGCGTAGTGCGATGATGCCTTGTCCGGCCAAAACACGTATTTGCCATCCGAGTGATGTTGTTTAAGAAATGGGATGAGTATTTTCTGCAAACACTCTCTTTGGTACACCTCCTGGTTGATGGCCAAACCGCTTGGTTTGAACCACGGCTTCGAAATACCCTTATCGGATATTACGATGTATAACATAACCTTCGATTCAAATTTGTGCTTGAACTTATACATTACTTTTGGAGGAGTAGTAGATTTGTCCTTAGTGTAGAATCGGTCGTTTCCCGGTATCTGAGACTTCGAAAGAGGAAAGTAGCTTTCGTCGTCCAGAACGAAAGATTTTCCGCCGTAATTCCGAGTCATCCAGCGGCATTGGGATTTCACGGTTTGAATCTGCTCATCTGTGTACTCTGGGGATCTGGTTTTCTTTCTACACACTATTCCTTCTTTCTTTAGCGTCTTGCAGATGAGTGACTTCGAACAATGGAACTTTCGGGCTGCTTCCCGTTGACTTACCGAATCCTTGTTGTTGAACATGCTGCGCAGCGAGCGGAGCGTTTTCTCATTCATTATTTTCGCTGGACGGCCGCAACCTTTCTTCCGGGTTACTCTCATGCATGCCAGGATACGGTATACGGTGGATACCGGAACTTTTTCACGACAAAAATGGTCCACCGTATATTTTTTTCCACGATCTTCGTTCGCTTGAAAGAATTGTACAACGCGCGCGCGCAGTTCTTCCTGTTTCGACGGCATGCTGAACACGACTGAACATGTTAGAGTGAAATAAGAGTGTATGAAAATTTTCTGGAGAGTGCAACGATTCATTCATCTAAAGTGACATTTCTATGCGGCCGTTTTTGTTCTGATGGAAAAGTATTGAAATCATTCTCATTTTTTAGTGGACACCCGTTAGCCGTGGTATTTATGAGCTCAGATTAAGAGGTAAAATACCTGAGGATAATACCATAAAATTGTTCCCACAATGTTATGTGAATACCAAAATGAGGTAAGACAATACCAAAATAGTACCTCTAAGGTATTCCCAGGTATCAAAAATAACAAGTTTTGGTATTCGAGAGATATTTTGCTTGCAATTCTTAGGTATTTTGCTTAGGTATTTTACCTCTTAATCTGAGCTCTTTTATACCAAGGCCAGTTATCAAGATCAAAATTAGGTATTCACATGCTATTTTCTCCTGCTCGGGTAGAGGTAGTCATACCATCTTCCAGAGCTGTGGCAACAGATTTCATAGTGATCGGCCACACCCCATCAACGAAAGAATGGGCGGGTAAGGATTAGGGGTCGGTTTCTCAACTTCAGCATTATCATCGAGCATAGCCTGTACTCCGGAAGTCCTGATGATGGTAACGATGCTTTAACGCGCAGAACATCCCAAAATTAATCATAATGTCGGTTGTCCCTCTGAACATGGTTAAATACATATCATTTATTTGCCTGGCCGTATAACTATATTTACAACTGTAGATCTCAAATTCTGAGCTCCAGGACTGTTTATATGACCAAGAACAACCCACATTATCTCAAAATGTCTGTTGACCTTTCAGAGGACTCAATGAACATGGCTGAACATATCGTAGATTAATACAGCTGAAGAAGCTACCGTTACTATTATATATACTAAATTTTGAACTCTAGGACAGTTTGATTAACCAAGAACATCCCAGATTATCTCATAGTGTCAGTTGATCTTCCAAAAGATTCGATGAACTTTATTCAATACATATAGATAATTTTTTGAGCTATAAAAGCTACAGTTACAGCTGTAGATCCTTAGTCATGAGCTCAAAAATACTTTGGATGACCTAGAACATCCCACGTTATTTTTTCAAAATGTCTGTTGACCTTCCAAATGATTCAGTTAACACGGTTGAACACATGTTGTAACGCTGTACAGCTGAAAAAGCTACAATTACAACGGTACATTCTTATTTCTGAACTCCAGGACAGTTTGGAAGACCTAAAACATCACCGATTATCTCATAATATCTTTTAGAAAACTAAATGAACATCGTTGAATAGGTCTTGTAACTTTACATGTATGGAAAAGCCTTAAGTACACCGCTAGAGATGCTAGCAGGCCATAAACGCGTGTATATTTTTTTCCTGATAGAATAACCAATTTTTAACAAGTTTGTCGATGATAATGTTCGTTTTTGTTCAGTGTGTGATGTTATACAAGCATTTTTCTTCAGGTTTTATAATAAAAGAAGAAATTATAATTCTCAGATCAGTAATTTGTTAGACCACAACAACTGATTGTCGCTTTTTTCCATCCCAGCAAACACAGGATCGTATATGATAGAGAATAAGAGTGCAAAGTGGAGGCAATATACGTACATTTTACATGAAGCCAAATGGATTCATGTACGTATATCGCCTCCACTTTGTACTTATATTCGCTATCATATACGATTTTGTGTTTACTGGGATGTTGCTGATAAAGAAATGTTGCTATCGGTAGTGTTGTATCAATAATGACATAGCTTTATTTTGTCCCTTCTACATTAAAACATGGTCGTTGCAATATATGAGCAAATCACAACATTTTGTCACAGCAACTTGTCTCTTTCCCATCATCAATGCAACATTTTGTTGTTTTCCTTCGTGTTTTGTTGTAATACATTCAAGTTACAACATATCATTGTTGCAGAGTGACAGAATAACGGGTGTATCACTTGTCAAAGTTATCTGATGTTGTTAGTTACAAAAAGTGAATATTTGACACACTGACTAAAATAATACACTGGTATGTAAACAGATTACCATATAAGTTTTTAAAACTGAAAACAGATTACCAAATAGAAGGAATTACCGCACCTTTTCTTTCTGTGTAGGTACTATTGACATTTCATTCTTGGAACGGCAAAGTTAAGTTCGATAAATCAATGCTACACAGCTACGTAAACAAAACTAAAGATCAAATAAAAATAAAAAAAACATAAAACTCTATAATCGAAGTCTCGAAACAAAGAACTTTTTCTTACAAGCGTTCGTACAAAAAGTCGATCGTTTTGAGATCCAAAATACCGCCCAAAGTTAGTAAACGTGATCTTACTACATAGTAAGAATGAGATAATATGCTTGTTTTTCCAAAGAAAATAGATCTACCTACATTCTCTATGTGACATCCGTTTGAGCATCCATCATCTCTGAGTTGGATTATCCTTTCAATATAGCGTCAAATCACGTCAACATGCTTTTTCTCAAGACAAACAACAGCCCATCATCTAACCACACATGCCATGTAAGCACGGCGGTTTTCGCACGCTCTATTTGCTCCGTTCAGCAAGTCACGACGTTCGCCAATGCTTTCCCTTGAAGTGGTAACTGCTGCTTATCACCTCAATGTTTCTTGGTGTCGTCCCCCCCAACAGAAGTCTTTGATATTTTTCTGCGGCGAGAAAGCCTTGATTTCGGAGCCATTGGTTCCGGCTCGCTATCTAAACCTGATTGCAAAACAGACTTCGAGGTCTGCTAAAAAAATCAAGATGAATCCCTTCCCCAAATTGATTCGAACCTCGAGTTTATCGCTCCCATTCTGAATCCGAAAAAAAAAAAGGCGGATGACATCCTACTAGCCTTCGAAGAACTTGGCGTCATCAGCCAAACCCCGTCAAACAGGTTTCGAGCGTTGAAACTCTTCCGCTGACGCAAATGGAAAGTTCTTGAGGAGGAATCAGAATTCATAATATGTGCAAAGCACAAGGACAAAGGATCGATTCGCATTCATAGACTTACCGCCAGGTGTTTCCGAGGATGGGCAGTGGCTTCGGGCCGGGAACCTCCGAGTAGGGGCGAGCATGTTCCAGTTTGATCGTCGGCGGGGCCTGCTGTTGGATGTGTGCCGGATGCAGCCGGTTGTTGACGACGGAATCGGCCGTGGCCGCCACGTCCATCAGGTGCGGACAGGTGGTGGTGGCATAGTTGGAGCTGGGGATTTTGCTGCTCTGCTGGGCTTTGTTGCTGGTGGCGGCCGCCGGGCTGGCGGATTGTGCTGCCGATGTGGCCGACGTCGACGCTAATCTATTCAGCTCGCGTAGGAGCCGATGGCGGGTGGTGTTCATTTTACCGGATTGTTGTAATCAAACTGGCCGATGATCGTTACTTGCTACGAGGGGGGTAAATCCTGTGGGGGAGGAAGTAATGGAATGAATTTTAATTTCTTTTCTTTCTTCAAGATGCATCTAGGGGTGAAGTGGGGAAGTGAGTGAGGACATTTTCAATGTTCAAAACTCGATTTGTGTGAGCACATCGCATGATTTATACATTCAGAGCTTACGTAACAATGGCGTGAGATGATAAGGGAAATCCTAGCGTTTTAAAGATAAAGCTTTGTAATTACGTAAGAATCCAATTGTTGGTTTTATGTAACAATCAATACAACTGTTTTTTTTCAGAACGTTTAAGCTGCCGTTAAAAAACAACATCACTGGACTTCACAATATGCAGGCGATGGATTTACGATTCTAATTTGCTAATTTAGCACTGTGGTGTTAATCCAGGTTCGACGACTGAGGGAAATACACAACCGTATTACATCTTGTTTGCAAGGAACGAGTCATTCTTCTCGTTAGAATTTAGAAAAACCAGAAACATTCTATTTTGGTAATTCAAGAATCAGAACGGTAAATATCCAACGTTCGTTAGCAAATTATTCCGTGCGAAAATTTTTAGAATGCGAAAAATTTGAGAAACATGACTTGAAGTTGATGCTGCAAAACGATGTAAAGAAATTCAAAAGACGTTTAACAAGCTTATCCATTCACCGAAAAACTATAAACCCTTTCCCTTCTGGCACATAATTGCTTTCAAGAGCAAGTCTACCTTCGGAAATTGCAAGTAACGTTGACGAAAAAAAAGAGGCAGCCTTCATTGAGAAGAAGGCCATCGACGATCGGCTGCTTCAATCAAGCTCAAGCCCCTACCAGCGAGAGCAAGATTGAAAAACTGGTTTCGCAAATCCACGCTCGGCACTTTCGATCTTCCATCTTTCCAGTCAATAAAGTACAGCGCACTTTCAAGGTCCCCTCGAATCCACGAGCTTTTGCATTCACACATGGACAAAACACACAAAATTATCGAACAGGTGGTAATGCGAACAAGGAATCCCAAATATCACTGTGTAGTCCCGCAAAACTATCGGAACCGTTTGCCCGTGAAGCAATTTGAAGTCAAGGTTACGCGAAAAGCGCTACTATAGGCGCCGAAGAGGAACAACACTACCAAGTAAGGGAAAAATGTCGGTCAGCTTTTGCGAGCGAGTTTCAAACGATCAACCACGTCATCCATTTACATACACCACGTACCGACTCAACCGAAGTGAGGGACTAACCGTTTTCACTACACGATAGGCGGGGAGGCGATGCTTTTGACACAGATTACCATTGTTGATACCGAGCGACTGAGCGGGTAAATTATGATTGCATTGCTCGCTGCACTGCCATGCCATGCCATGCCATGTGATGGCATCGCCGCAGCAGTGGAACGCCCGAAATAGTGAACGTCAATATGAGTATTTATGTACGAGTATCTTTAGCCATGCAAAAATGCACTTGCCAACAGTGTTGAAGTAGGTGTGGATTACAATCGAGTGGCTTTTGACTATTTTGCATCATGCCGTCTGAGTGATCTATGAAGTCGTGGCGAAACGGTCGGTTGGATTGAATGTTTCGTCGTCGTTCGTTGTAAGTGTTGAGGATTGTCATACTATGATAGGAAAAAGTTCTTTTTCATGCTAGTTGGACATATTTGATTGGAAGAGCAACAGCACACTACCAGTCAAAAGTATCGACTCACCTGGAACAGGAAAATGTAAGATACTATGGGGTTCATTATAGAAGTCGAGTTGAGCAAAATTAAGTATTACAGGAGCCGACTGAATCTGATCGAATCGGTAACCGAACTCGACATTGTTGAAATTTTACAAAATGTTATTGAAATATTATACCAAACAATCATTCAGGAACCTCACCAATTACCGACAGTCGAAGAATAGGTGGGTGATGGCCATATTTGGATTTTTCAAATATAATCCTGAATAGGTTATAGAGTATTTTTCATACATCTTGTAACCTCTTTTCAAAACATTCTTATTCGGGCTAACACCAGTTCTCATGTACCCTTGGGAAGTTTTTCATGGGTCAAAAAAGTCAAACTTTGACCGCTTGTGGACCTCCACACTTAACGATTGAGCTTAAATTTGTCATGAGGACATTTTTTGAGGAGGCAAAACTTTTACTCTTGTTTGAGATTCTATGGCCAAATTTTTACCATACATTGCACAGTGGCAAAAATGGATCCAAAATCCCATTAATTTAGACGGCGCAGGGTAGGAGTCCTGAAAACTAGCTTATCTATTATCTTATAATATCTTGACCATAGTAAGTGTCCCATTTTGTCCATTTCTCCCCTAATTTTGGATGCAAACTAGAATTATTACCCAAAAACCAAACTTGGTGTTACTATATTCAACCCAAATTCACTGTAAATTTGCAAGAAAAGCTTAAGAGCGGTATGGTCTTAAGCTTTTCTTGCAAATTTTTCTCTGATCGGATGCCAGTAAGTGGTCCATTTTACCCGATTTTCCCTCACACATGCATAAACTCATACACCATGTGGTTCGGAAGATTGGATCCTTTAATATTGCTCTATTTTTAACTGTACTTAAGTAAAAATGTCTGAAAAATCGAATAGAAGATTCAGCACTGATAGTATCACACTCTGCTTTCTTTAAATTGCCACGTCGTAGTACGTTTATTTGAAGGCACTGAAAAAGGTATGGTACTGGCGGGCTTAGGTACAATGCACTCTTAGACGAAACTACGATCAATCTACAAGTACCTGATATCAAATCATTATGAATGAAACGACAAAAAGTGTCCTTTTCGTTTGCTTAAGAGTTTTTCATTGTTGTTTATTCTCTAATTGTCATTGATTAAACATCAAATGTACCTATACAATTGGTATCGTTAATAATCTTATTGTTCGCTTTATTATCGAAATGGGTGAGTGTTTTGATCATGATTGTGAGCAACAAATAATAAGTCCTGATGATTCAGGTGCAGACAATTCAAATACATATTATAATTTAAATATGGGGCTATTCGATAGCCGTGATCAAATCACAGACTCTAACAACATATTATTTAGCTAGGGATCAGACCTTTCGAACTGAATGAAGGTCATCGAAAAGTGTAACTTAGGACAGATGCCTTGAGGTCATAAAGGGAGATACGGTCAAAATTTGGTCAAGGGAAAACGCGTGTAAATCGGTGAAATCGTTTATTTAAAAAATCAAATTAAATTTCTTTTTCAAGTTCAATTAGTATAAAATTCAGGAAAAATATTCAGTTAGGCTTCCGCTTTTCCAAATCCGAATTGCCGGGCCTTACGCTTGACCCCTGCCATCAGATTTTGTACAGCCACCTTGTCCACCTTCTTCGCCGCAGAAAGCCAGTTTGCCTTGAACTGCTGCTCGTCCTTAGCAGTTTTTTTGGTCTTCTTTAGGTTCCGCTTGACAATAGCCCAGTATTTCTCAATTGGGCGGAGCTCTGGCGTGTTGGGAGGGTTCTTGTCCTTGGGAACCACCTGCACGTTGTTGGCGGCGTACCACTCCATGGCCTTTTTACCGTAATGGCAAGATGCCAAATCCGGCCAAAACTGTACGGAACAACCGTGTTTCTCCAGGAAAGGCAGCAGACGTTTATTCAAACACTCTTTCACGTAAATTTCTTGGTTGACAGTCCCGGAAGCTATGAAAATGCTGCTTTTCAAGCCACAGGTACAGATGGCTTGCCAAACCAGATATTTCTTTGCGAACTTTGACAGTTTCGTGTGCTTGAAAATATCTGCTACCTTTCCCCTTCCTTTTGCCGTATAAAACTCCTGTCCCGGAAGCTGCTTGTAGTCGGCTTTGACGTAGGTTTCGTCGTCCATTACCACGCAGTCAAACTTCGTCAGCATCGTCGTGTACAGCCTCCGGGATCGCGCTTTGGCCGTCGTATTTTGTTTATCATCGCGATTTGGAGTCACTACCTTCTTGTAAGTCGATAGTCCGGCTCGTTTTTGGCTCGATGCACGGTTGTAGACGATACACCCAGCTTATTTGCGGCATCTCGGAGAGATAGGTTAGGGTTTCGCTTGAAACTACCGGCAACTCTCTTTGTCGTCTCAGCGGCTTCCGGTTTTCGATTTCCCCCGATCCAGACTTCCTGGCTGTCGACAAACGTTCCCCAAACACTTTAATTACATTTGTAACGGTTGATTTGGCAACTTTTAGCGATTTTGCCAACTTTGCGTGCGAGTAGCTCGGATTTTCGCGATGCGCGAGCAAAATTTTGATACGCTGCTCTTCTTGCTTGGACGGCATTTTGACAACTGAAGAGTGAATTCCAAAATCAAAATAGGAGCAACATTCTACACACACACACACACCTTCAAAATGAGGGGTGTTCAGGTTTTTTAAATGCAAAATTGAAAGAAATACGTCAAGTTGATATTGACCAAATTTTGACCGTATCGCCCTTTATTTCACAATAATAGATTTATATCTACATAAGAAATAGTTGATTAAGATGTAAATCCTTCTTTTTGTTAAATTCTCGAACTTCCTGTGGTACACCCGCGATCAGGTTCCGTACGGTATCCTCGAAAACGCCCGCCGTGACGATTCTCCATTTTCTCTTGAAATCATCGGTGCCATTTGCTTTCTTCTTAGTTTCGATGAGTTCCCGCTTAACTAGTGCCCAGTACTTCTCTATTGAGCGAAGTTCTGGCAGTTTGGTGGATTGACTGTTTTTGGCCCGTATTTGACCTCTTGTACCTTATACCATTTCAGGACGGATTTCGCATAGTGACAAAACAGAAAACTGGAGAGTCGTGGTTACTGATAAAAAATAGCAACTGCTTTTGCAGACATTCTTTCTCCTACACATCCTTATTGATAGTGTCGGTAGAGACGAAACTTTTAGATTTTCAACCACAACTACATATGGCCTGCCAAATCAAATACTTCTTCGAGAATTTGGACACCTTCTTTGTCCGAAAATACTTGGCAACAGCGTTCCTTTGCATTGCGGTGTAAACAACCAGACCCTGAAACTATTCTAAGTCTTCGAGTACGTATGTTCCTTCGTCCATTGTGATACAAGAAAATGTTTGCAAAAAATTGGTGTCAAGCACCTTAGCACGGCTTTTTGCAGTAAAATTTTGCATTTCATAACAGTTGGGCACCCTTTTCACTTTGTACGGCTTCAGTCCTTGCCCCTGCTTCACTTTTTGTACGTATAATTTTGACTTCCCCACCACATTTCGCACAGAAATATTGGGATTTTTCTCTTGTCCATTTATCGGGAGCATATTTTTCGATTTGGACCTCTTCCAACCTTCAGATCTACAATCAAGTGCTGGCCAAATGATTTACAAACACATAACACGGTAGTTTTGGGAATTTTAGTGTTTTGGCAGGATCGCGTACCGATAAATTCGTATTTCGCTGGCGTTCGTAAAATTGCGTGTCCACTTGATTCGACTCCATTTTACTGAATGTAACAAGAATGTAAACATGTTTTACCACGAAATAAAGTGTACAGTTTCAGCTGTCACATGAGTGAAACATTTTAGCGATCCGTGGAATAATTCAAAATCTACACTGAAATAAAAGTGTCCGAAATTAACGTTGACAGGCTTTAGTTTTCACCAAAAATGACTTGATATCAATATCGTAATGTAGGTTACAATCTGAATGGGGTTTAATGTTACACGCCAAAACTACTGTCTCTAATTAGACTGTAATTTGAGCGTGTTGGTTGTGTTTCTATATTCGTTTTTTAAAATATCGATAGCTCGAATGCATGGTACCAGCTCAATAGTAAGTTTTTGATGTCAACCACCCAAGCAAAACATCCCTGTCACAATTGGTTGCAGTAACTTGATTGTGACTTAATTAAGTCACATTGCAGTTACTTTGACTTTTTTGCAACATGTGTGCCACTAGGGCATTGAATATTTTTATTTATACGTGAATGAGATGATATTTGATAGCTTACTTGCTCCCATTTGACAAACATTTAATAGAGGGTTTTAACGCATGTGGGACATAGTAAAAAATACATTAAGAGGTCTGGGAAGACGTCAACTTGCATTGGAAAACTTTCAAAGAAGATAAACTGAACTTGATATCTAAAGTGAAAACAAATATAGCCGCATATGCTTTTATTGTGGACTGCATTTTGCGACAAAAGTGAACGCAGATCAACGCAAAAGCATCGACAAGGCAAATATTTTGTCGAAGAAAATAAAGCCACTCAAGATTTTGTAGCAACGCCAGGAAGAAATTCTTTGTGAGGTCGACGAGAACGGAGCTACGGAAGTTCTATGGATAGAATCTCGTTTTGTCGAAATCATTGGACTTGAAATCCAAGAAACAGAGTTCTGCCGTTAGCTTCCGCTGATGAACTTTAATTATTGGTTCAAGCAGCCATGGTGTGGTGATCTTAAGCATTTGCATAATTGATTGTTATTATTTTAAATTTATGCAGTATTTTTATGAAACAAAATGAAAATGAATATCTGAATAACCTGATTGTTTAATTTTTATTTCATAAACCTTTTCTCAAACCGCCACAGCCACATATTGTAGAACAAATTAAAAACAAAAAAATTTGATAAAGTCTACGTAGACTTTAGGGGGGGGTTGGAAAAAGTCTACGAAAGTCTACGATGGGGGAGGGGGCGGTTTGAAAGTGTCAAATTTCGGTCTACGTGGTTTATGAACAGTCCCTTATAAAAGTTAGGAAAAATCAGAAAATTTAAGATCCCTAGTTTATTCCGCTTTGACGTTAGAGCTTTTTTGAGGTGTTGATTGATCGAAAACGAACGCAATGCACAAGGACGGTTAATTAGTAATTTCAACACGCTTTGGAATCACCTTTGCATTCCTAAACCATTTATTCGAGAGCCCGGAGTGAAGTTGTGCCTTTTACGTGCTTCGAGCGTGTGGTCGTGGATACCGGTCCTGAACCGGCCGCCAGAACGGCCCCGCTAGTGCCCGCGAATTTCTAAAGAAAACACCCAAAATGTGTGCCCCGACCCAAACATCTATTCCGAGTGTGTCGGAATCGTTATCCCGAAGGAAGTGTAAACCATCCGTGCTAACCTCAACCCCGACGATGACGCTGCATCCAGTTAGTGACGGCGCGGGCCAGCGTAACTCCTGAGACGACAGAGCAGGCAGCTGTGGGTCTTTTAAGGTAAGCTGCATTACCCTAATTGTTATAACTGCTAGGAAAATTCCATAACATTTGTTCGAAGTTACTTTCTGAATGTCTGAGAAGTCCTCTTTTGAACTTTTAGGAAGTTTTCTCCTGAACTTCGGGGTAGTTTGTTACTGAATTTCTGAGAAATTGGAAGTACTCCCTATGTTTCTGGAATATTTTTCTCTATTCTTTTGAGAAGTTTCTTAATTAACTAAGACAAATCCTCATTCTGAAATTCTGAAATATTCTGTTCCGAACCTCGGAAAAACTCTCAAGCTCTTCTGGGAAGTTCCAACTAATCTTTTGAGAAGTTTTTTTTTCCGGAATCTATGGGAAGTTTTTTCCTAAACTTCAGAGAAGTTCTCTCCTGAAACCAGGAAACCTGTATGCCTGTGAATGCCAAGGATAAGTGTGATGTCCCTGAGAATCTCAGGACACAGAAAATGTCGAAGTTCGCCAGGAAGTTATTTATTTTGGCAAAAGCGAAGTTTCGTTACCGCAACTTGTGTATTTAGAAGAGAGTCTCCAAAAGCGGTTTCTCCATCTCCTGAGGGCTCACGACGTTCCGACAATCTTTTGGCGGGGTTTTGAATCATGTCACTACACGAAGGCCGTTCTAGAGTGGTATAAGGCGAATGATGAAGATTTTGTGCCAAAGGATCTGAACTTCTCAAACACTCCGAAACTGCGCTCAATAAACAAATACTGGGTCATTAGGAAGAAGCACCTTCTAAAACGACCTTAAGTGGTGAAGAGTGTAGAATGAATGAAGACATCATGGGTTAATATGCAAAAAACTGTCGATTCTGAGGTCGTGCAGAACCTTAAGGCTATGGTTAAGGTCAAGGTTCACGCATTCAGATATAAAGGCGAAATAAATTAAATGAATGATGCCAAAACTAATTTTAATTGTTTATTTTTGCTCCCTGAACATTTGGTGATAACCGGATAAAAACTAGAATTTTGCAGAGCTACTAATTTCATCATTTTTTACATAGGATGGATTTTGTTCTTGTAATGATTTCGGTGGCTTGTTTGACGAAATGAGCCTTCAACACAAACCGTAAAAATTGCAACTATTCATCGATAGCTCGTTAAAATTTTTGAAAAGCTGTTCTGCTGCAAAATGAAAATGAGCATGAGCAGGTATTCCAGTAACACATTCCAAATTGCTAAAGTAAAATTATGACAGTACTAAACTGTTACTGGATTACTTGTGTCATTATATATATTGTTGGGAAGTGAATGGGGATTTAAAAATGATCACTTTTCTCATGCTTCTTCAATGAAAGAAATGTTAGTTTTGTATGTATTTCAAGAACTCAAGTAATTGAAGAACTTCGCGGAAAATCTCTGCAAAACTCACCTGAAGTAATCTGCAGAACTTCCATGAAGTTCTTTGCAAAACTCCCTTGAAGTTCTCTCTAGAATTTCCATGACGTTTACTGCAAAACATTCCTGAAATTCTTTGAAAAACGTCCCTGAAGTTCTCTGCAGAACTTCCCTAAAGTGATTTTCAGAACTTCCACAAAGTTCTTTGCAGAACTTGCAGAACTTTCCCTGAAGTTTTCTGCAGAAATTCGTTGAAGTTCTCTGCAGCACTTCCCTGATGTTCTCTGCGAAAGTTCCCTGAAGTTTTCTGTAGAACTTTCATGTAGTTCTCAGCAGAACTTCCATGAAGTTTTCTGTAGAACTTTCATGCAGTTCTCAGCAGAACTTCCCTGAAGTTCTCTGAAAATTTTTTTGAAGTGCTCTGCAGAACTTTCCTGAAGTTCTCTGCAGAATTTCACTAATGTTTGCTGAAGAATTTCCCTCAAGTTCTCTGCAAAACTTCCCTGAAGCTCTCTTCAAAACTTCCCTGAGGTTCTCTGAAGCTCGCTGCTGAGCTTTTCTGAAGATCTCTGCAAAACTTCAGGAATGTTATCTGAAGAACTTCCTCAAACTTCTCTGCAGAACATCCCTGAAGTTCTCCAAAGAACTTTCCAGACGTTCTCTGCTGCAGAACATGCATGAAATTTTCTGCAGAATTGCTCTGATATTCTCTGGAGAATTTCCTTGAATTTCTATGTAGAACATGACAGGAGGTCTCTGAAAGACTTCCTTGAAGTTCTATGCAGAACTTCACTAAAGCTCTCTGCAGAATTTCTCTGAAGTTCTCTAAAGAACTTCCTTAAAATTCTCTGAAAAACTTCCCTGAAGTGTATCCTAGAGGGTTTGAGCTGTTTAGTGGAATACCTGTAACTAGAAATTAGAAGAACAATTAGTATTTTCCGAGACACTGGAAAGGTCTGCACAGTACTAATATTAGTACGAGACACTGAAGAAGTCTGCACATTGTAGACGAAATACGCGTATCTGTCAAGATAAGCAAAGGTAGTTGGAATTAAATGGAAAATACTAATTTTTCTTCTTATTTCTAGTTCCCTGAAGTTCTATGAAAGACTTCCCTGAAATTCTTGGCAGAAGATCCATGAAATTTTCTGAAGAACTTCCATGAAGTTCTCTGAAAAACTTTCAAGAAGTTATTTGAAATCCTTCCCTGAAGTTCTCTCAAGAACTTCCCTGAAGTTCTCTGAAGAAATTTCATGAAATTCTCTGAAGATTTTCATGAAGTTCTTTGAAGAACTTGCCTGAAGTTCTTTGAAGTTCTCTGCAGAGATTCCATGAAGTTCTCTGCACAACTTCCATAAAGTTCTCTGAAGGACTCTAATGACCTTACCCGAAATTTTGTGAAGAACTTCTCTGAAGGAGTAAGCCGAAGTGGTCAGATGAACGTACCAAAAATACCAATATTGGGTAGCCTTTCATGTGTTCTAACGATAATCATTCATTACATAGTTCACAGACAGACCAGTGCCACGCAGTGAAATAATTCTGAATTATGAAGTCGACCATCTGGAAGACCATGTTTACTCGAATAAATTTACTGAAAACTATAAATGACATGACATGACATACATGATCTAGAAATCAAAATACTGGTATTACAAAAAGTTCCCATGGACACTAGCATCATCTAGCGGACGAATTCTGAACGAATGTGTACACCATTCAAAAAGCTCTGAACCCACGAAAATTTATTTTGAAGATGCCATCGTTACAGATGTTTAACGGACATTGCAACAACCGTAAAAATAAATGTTGGACAAATCTCGGGTCACAAATTGAACATTAAAATGAAAATTTATTTTCGTTAATTAGTTTCCACTCGTTTCGTAACATGGATTTAATACATAGAAAAATGTCTCGTATATTGTATGAAACATTCATATCGCTTTTTATCTGGTGAAATGCTAGCATTACAGGGTGCGGCAGAAAATAATGCGAATTTTTTTTCTATTTCTTTCAAATCCCATTTTCAACTAATTCAAGCAATAATATCAACATTTTCGAGTGCAGTTATCTTTATAAAGTCCTTTAAACAAATTTATTCAATGTGTCCTCCATTTTTATTAATAACATCCTCGAGTCAACGCTGGAAGCCAGAGCATGCCTTTCGGACGTAGTCCTTCGACATTGACTGCCATGCGCGTGTTATGGTTGACTTCATGGTTTTCATACTAGGGTGTGATGTTTTGCAGGCTCGTGCTTCAACATATGCCCAAATCGAATAATCCAACGGATTAAGATCTGGACTGCTAGGGGGCCACATATCCTTCGACCAAAAGTTCATGTTATTGTTCAACCATTGTTGGGTTCGATTGGACGTGTCAAACGGCGCTCCATCCTGCTGTAGGACATCTTTTTGGTCCTCGGAGAAGTTGGCCTTCATCCAGGGAAGCACTTGGTCCTTTAAAATACCAATGTACAGTTCGGTATTGATTTCAACTCCAGCATCAATGAAAACAGGCGGCATTTTCAAACCGTTGGACGCCACCAAGCCAAACATCATGACACCAGCCGGATGTTTGGTTTGAAATTTGAATTTCACTTTTTCCGGAACGTTCTCCATTTTCTGCGGTGAAATGAACCGGTCGGTGCGGCTGTTGGCCTCAGCATCGATGCTGGAAAGCTTTTCTTCAACAAGAAAAGCAATCTCTTGGAACGAGACGCTCGTACTTCCTTGATCCGGTCCGTAATCAAGTGGCGTTTCACTCTGGCTCTGGAAGATGCATGCAGGTCTTCTTTGATGATTCTCCGCATGGATTTCTCCGAAATATTGGCTTCCTTTGCAAGTTTTTTTATGGAACGCACCGGGTTGCGTGAAAAACGGACTGATTTAATCACGTTCGGCGTGCGTGCAAAGCACGGACGTCTGCTCTCCGGCTTCCGCTGCTTAGGACCATCCTGCTGCGACATTTATATGCGGTAAACTGTTGCCAAATGACACCCTACCACCTTGGCAATCTCTTTACGCTTCTTCTGGGCGAGCAACAAACTGGTGATCACCTTTTTCGCGAACATTTCGACGAATTTACAATAAAACAAATAGAATGTTTGGATGCAGTACTTGAAAGTAAACATGAACACAATACACTTTCGACAGAAATTAGTCACTAGCTACACGAATTAAACCAATACTCAAGGTTGAACATTTTCGCATTGTTTTCTGCCGCACCCTGTAAAAGAAAAACCCGAAATGAATTTTGTGAAGACCAGGCAATCGCTGTTTCTCTTTCATCGTGCCCATGCACAGTGGTGTTACTGATGGCTTGGGCGGGAATGATTTCTTTATCCCAAAATAAAAATTAAAGCGCTTTCGTAAGTTATAACTTCATACTCATTTATCAAGTATCTTCATGAGAGTAATTATGCCTTAGTGAGATCAAACACGAACTCAGTAACAGGTCTTCCCAAAAATACAGGATCGAGGATAAAAAAAAACGCTTGACCACTCTACGTGGTTACACTATTTTTCAATCACATTTCAAGTCGATAAAGTAGATCTGTCAATCATTTATGCAACCACCAGAGCGATGTTTCCTTTTGTTTTGCGACAAAACGTTCGTAGCTCTTTGTATTGTTTTCGTACAATGCACAAATGTTCTTTCCGTGTGAATAAAGGCTTCGTGCTTTTGACAGTTGCGCGTGTATCATTAATTACGAAGGTATCTTAATAAAAACAACGAATCAGTTTCGTTGCAGAACACAACGAATAGATTCGTTAGTACTAGCTTCAATTTCCTAGTATAAATTTAAATTAATTTTCACGGTAGAAGAATGCTCTGAGTAAGTCAAAATCATTTTTTGCAGTAAAATTAATTAACAATTTCATAAATTGGCAAGTTATTCGCTGTTGTGGAAGGAAAAAAACATGTTTGTTTCACCATCAGAAGGAGGTATGGTTTCCCTGTTCGGTAAAGTTGTATGGTCTTGTTCACGAAAACTGATTTCGCGTTTCTGCTTGTTGACCTTGATTTATATAAGTTTATACATGCAATTAACTCATTTAATTCTGTGGCTTTACGATCTTTTATGTTCCTCAACATTATAATAAATCAACGAGTACATTGGAATTAACATTGGGTGACCCGTAATACTAGGATGCCTCTAATATTACAATCACCCCAGTATTAAGGGTCACCCTATATTAACTTAAATGTAACCGTTGATTTCTTTAAAATTTTGAGCAACTTTAGAGAACGTAAAGCCACCGAATTAAATGCATTAATTGCAGTCATGAAAATTGTTCCAAAACACCCGTTTAACAAACGTTTGTAAACTAATGACTGACATCGCTCTTCATTACACCTATACAATTAAAATTCTCACCACACTGGATTGAACGTGCATTTCACCGGATTTTTTCTATCAATTCCAAACGTACTGCTTAAGGGTAAACTGACCAGTTCGTTTATATGGTTGGTTAATAAATTTGCGCAACAGTGCTACAGCGGAAAAAAACATTCCAATTGGGTTGCTATGACGCTGTTTCATTCGAAAACTGATAACTGGAACTCCGCTTGCTGTGCATTTTTTTTCTCTCTCTCTCAACCAAAACGCATTTCTTCGGATGCCGGACGGGAGATTTCCCAACA
The DNA here is from genome assembly GCA_034211315.2 of Aedes japonicus. Taxonomy (NCBI): domain Eukaryota; kingdom Metazoa; phylum Arthropoda; class Insecta; order Diptera; family Culicidae; genus Aedes; species Aedes japonicus. The sequence continues at coordinate 79,470 of JASCZW010005357.1, forward strand.
AAACCCGCGTATATCGCAGATAACTGTGCATTGGCCAACAAATAGTTATAAAGCTAATCCACGAGGCAAAAACCCCTCGGCGAGGTTTGGCTGATTGCGAGAAAGCTAACATTAATTTTTCCTTGGGATAGTCCTCATCATCATCATCATCAGCGCTCGCTCGGGTGCTGTTTGTCAAACATCATGAAGATACACCCCGAAACATCACCGCCGTCGATTGTGAAGGCTATGTAACATCACAACATAAGACGAAAAAAGCACAGCCCAGCACAGACGTCGATAGGAACGGAACAAATCGTCCGATGATCGACACTTGATTACTTGACTTGAGCAGCTGGAGGCACCACCACTCTCGACACAACAAATGAGTGAATTCGAATTTCAGCCTTGATGACTCCCCTGTCCATACTGTGTCCGCGGCTTATGTTCCTGCCCAATGCAAGTATCTCTCGTATTGAGTCACATTGGAATTGATTGCGCTGCTTAACTTTTACAAGCAGCAGATATTAGTTACTGTTATCGTGAGGAGCATGCAAACAATGTTTTGATATGTTGATTTCGATCTGTTTTCGTTGGCCTCCCACACGGAAGGCAGCTTGGATGGATGGAGTTTCACTTTCGTTGAATGTTGATTAATTTCACTTTCAATAGCCATTTTTATCTTGGACAATGCTGGATGAGATATTATATAATCTTAGAGTGGGGGTGTTCGTCAGAAAATATGATAAGCAGTAAACGTGAGAACTGAATAAAGTTATGTTTTTCGTAATATTAAAACTTGTATGGTTGTTGGTAGTTATATTTTTATTTTGTTTTAGCTTCAGACGTGATGCTGGCTCTTATCTTGTTCAATATTTAAACTTATTGAAATTTAATGAAGTGAGAAATTTGTCTCGATAGTAAAACATTCAAATTCAGCAAAGTGTCGGAACATAATGGTAATCTTATCCAAATCCATTTCTTTAAATTTGTAGAACTATCCTCATTAAGATGATTGACAAAATCGCATGCAACCCACGGAGATAACGATTATTTTGGTGAGTGTTTTGTTGAATAAATTATTTTTTTTTGCTTTCCTGGTGTGGTAACTTGACTTTGCCAGCTTCACGGTTCATCGGAGAAGAGAAAAACGGTGAGTTGGACCGAATACAAATACAGCTTTTAATCTTAACGGTTATCACGGAAACGATCATATGTTGGAAGGTAACATAACATAATGCACCTGGAAATTTAACAAACTTGGAAAGCGATTTCTATTTAAAAAAAACAGTTCTCTAGTCATCAAACTTCCATTTTCAGTACCTAGTGAGGATATGTAAGAATTTCCTAAACAAAACATATTAGGGACATGGCTGCATGGGGCTTTGGTTGAAACCCATATCGTTTTGCTCAATAAGCAAAAATGGTAGCCATTTAACCACACAGGTAAAAAGAAACATTAAATTTTCTGCGTTATCTTATGCCCATAAAGGGAATGGTAGATTTGACAAAAAATAATGGCATATGTCATGTAAATTTAAGCCAGATAATGCCTGAATCTAGCCTGTTGTATGAAATATTGCAAAAGAAATGTTGTATGGCGCATGAAAGATTGCAAATAATTTCGTTGTTTACGTCACCGTTGGCTTGGAATTCAACGAGGGGAAAATTTATGCGCCTGTTTCATTTCAAATTCATTATGATTTTCTCTGCAGAAAACCCACTTTTATCACAACATACAAACATCGATGAGCAGCGAGGAATTTTCTGTCGATTGATTTGTATCTGTAATAACGTCTGCATTAAAAAATTGGACTTGTCTGGATGGTGATAAAAAAAGCTATGACAGATAGTTGCTTTTGATAAATTTCCCATGGAAGGTAATTATTTAAGCTTACTTGCAAAAATTCTACGCCCTCGCGAGCGGCCTTCCACCAGTTAACCGGAACATTCAATGGCGTACAAAAAAAAATCGTGTAGGCATGTTTTTGAGTTCTTTCTTCGTTTTATTTATTTCTTCCCCAGTTTTCGCGAAAAAATTGTTGGAGTACATCTAACGCTTCAGATTGGCCCAGAAATTCTCGATGGGACGCAGCTGGGGGACGTTGGGCGGGTTCGCCGACTTGGGTACCACATCGATATTCAGCCGCTCCATCTCCTCCAATGATCGCTTCGAGTAGTGGATCAACGCCAGATCCGGCCAGAACACCGCTTCTTCGCCTTTATGGTATTTCTTGATGAACGACGCAACTTCCGGTAGGCATTTTGTACTATAACTTCCCCGTTCATGGCCAGTCCGAAGCGAGCCAGAAGAGCGGCTCTGACATCCCCTTCTCGATGATTGTCAGCCACAGTTTCAACTTCTTGAGGAACTTGGAACTTCACCTAGGAGCTCACTTCCTTCGTGGGAGAAGTATAATACCAAGTGCCCTGCCAGTGTCTCATCTAGGGTGAGATAGCTCTCGTCGTCCATCACCACCATCACGTCGCGATTCGCCGGTGGCTGAATCAAGTTGGCCATCTTATTCAGCCGCTGCCGCTGTGGCATTGCCTGCAGCTCCGAAACCAGTGGAAGCGACTTCCGCTTCCGGACATGTATGTTCATGTTCGACAAGTACTTTTTCACTGTTCGGCCGGTTTAACATACCTTCCGGCCAAGCGCACGCAGCTATTTAGCCACTTTTCATTCGGTCTTCCTCTTCAGCATCCTTTGGAGCTTCCGTCAGAAAACGGGCATTTTTTCAATGCTCTGATTGTTGTCTAATAGTGCCAAGATGTTGTAGATGCCGGAACGGGCGTATCCACAAAGTGCCGCACGATGTCCGTTTTCGACGCGGCGGGGTGCCGTTCTTTGATCACTCACACTTCTGAACGGAGGACTGATAGAGCTGTCAAATTTTGTCTGCTGACTCATGGGTTACTATGATTGATGCTGCATGGGTAGTTTTGACAGTGCGGGTGAAGGTAAACCCATGAAAAATCGGCAATTTTTGTCCATTTTTTTAATGCAAACGTTCTCGTCAATCTTGACAGAATAATACCCTAGCAACACACTTGTTGCAAATCGGTTGAAGTAACTTCAATGTGACTTAATTTGGTTATAATCAAGTTGCTGTAACCAATCATGACGGTTTGGAGATGCTTGGTGGCTCTGAGTGGAGATTATCAACTGAAATGTGTGTAAGTTGCTCGTCTGACAGAAGATTTGCCTCGTCTTTCTACAGCTTTTCTCGTCTTTTAGCTGACAGAAAAGATAAGAAAAGGATAGGAACGGAAACGAAGTGACACCAAATCATGAGCCTTTAGCTTTTTTTTTCCATAATATAATGTCTTCGAGGTTAAGTTGTTTAAAATCTTAATACTTTATCAAGTGTTTACCAATTATTCGAGAAGCTGATTATTGTTACCTTATACAGACCCAAGAAACACAGCTTCTTATATAATGTTCAAAAATTCATCATTAAGACATGATCTCATGTATTTTTCTAGTACACATAACTTATTTTTGGTACCTAATATGACCAAAACCGCGCAATAAATTGATCTATTTGACATATCGTTAAGGTCAAACAAGAAGTTTTCAAATGCAGATTTCGGACTAATAATACGTTTTCAAGATACTATGGATAGCATGATTTCAATAGTTTCTAGCATCATTATAACAAATAGGTTATAATCAAGTAATTTCACAGTAAAAACAATTGCAGAAACACATGAACATGACAAACTAGTTTGGGAAATGTCAAACGAACACACGCTAACAAAGATTGTAAAGATTGTTGTGATTGTCAAAAAAATGTCTGTTTAAGAGGAGAACATTCACAACTCATAGTAAAATTTTTTTTTTGGTCAAATCGAATATCAGAAATTTAAAGATTGTGAATGCTCAGAACTTTTAATAAAATATGCGAGGCAGCTTTTGTGGTGCAACTTTTGGTTTTACTTTTGCATAATTTATCCGCCTTTCTAAAGATTGAATAAAAATCAACAGAATCTCTGTTGAAATTATAAAAAACCGTCATGGTGGATTAGACACATGGTTTACACTGTCGATAAAAAAAAAATTTTAACATAAAAAAATGCCTAGATTATCGAGTTGTTTTTCTTCTAACATAAAATGTATCAACTCAAACATCGTCAGAAAAAAAACCAGCTTTTGAAATCTTTAGGTAGTGATAATTGTAATCATCAACCGGCACTGTAATTTTGTCCATAGCTATGGTGCGAAGTTGAAATCAAGGCCAAAATACATCGTGAGAGTAGTCTAATAACAAACTCATGATGTTCCACTGCGAATAATTTTAGTTAGTTAACATAACATCATAATAACCATCTTCTTAGTGAAATGTTATTTGGCTCCAGAAATTTTAGAAAAAAATGACGTTTCTTGCGAACCGTCACAATAAATCAACTGCTGATGGTGATTCTTATAGCATGCTATAGTTTTGAAAAATATGTTTGATTTTTGCTTGTAGTTAGACCAATTTTGTAACCGTTTCTTAAGAAAATATCTTGCAAATAAACTAGGTCTTTTTAATCGATATGACAGATTTATAAAAAGTAATGGGAATTCATAAACAAATTCATCATACTCATAACAAACATTACTGTCAAATTCGATCTGTGTTTACATCTGCTAGTTTGACAGTTGTTGGATTAAATTGTTGTGTTCATGCATTTCTGCATTTAGTTTCACTTTTTAAGAACTTGATTATAACTTTTTGGTTATTCTAATGCTTAAACTTCCTAGATAAGACATCGTCATGCCAAAAGCATGTTATGCAGTGCGGTTATTGCGCTGTTTTGGTATATTTGAGTCGAAAATTAAGTCATATGTTCTAGAAAAATACATGAATGACTTATGAAAAGCAAATGTTTTGTGATATCATCCTCTCAGCTTGTATATGACAGAAGATGTTTTCCATTTCATTTCTAATACTCTTGTTTAACAATATTTCAAGATCTGACCAAAAAGGTGTTTTCGGTGTTACTTGGGGATAAACTTAAGTAATATATTTTGGATTCGTATTAGAAGTAATCGAACCACTCAACTTGCCACTTAGACTTGCTTGATTGAATTAATGTCAAAGAACATAGCTGGTTTTTCGGGATAGAATCTTTAGGAAATATTAAATAAAAAAGATCGATAACGGCACCAGCCGAGAGTTTCTAAAGGGCAGCCCTAAGTTTGCTCTTTTAAACTGAAGAAACGATCAATGAAAAAAGAAGTCTGCACATTGTACACGAAATACACTTATCTGTCAAGATGAGCAATAAAGGTAGTTAGAATTAAATGGCAAATACTAATTTTTCTTCTCATTTTATAGCTACAAGTATTCCTTTAAAAACCGCACACTCTCCAGGATTCAACATTGGTATTTTAGCCCTTGAAGAGAGCACAACAAATCGTGGCTTCAATGTCACATTGTACGTGTGTCCACGTGATTTCGACCGGTTTTCCCTTGGCCCAGCCTTTTGGATAAAATACTTATCGTAAAATTTCTGCCTGCCAGAGAGAAGATATTATTCTTCAAAATCTCAACTCAAAATGTAACGCGGTCGATTTCCGAAATTTTAAAACGGTGCCCCAATACAGAAATAGAAAAGATACACGTAAGTCCTACGTCAAAACGTTCATAACTAGCCAGTCCTTAAATCGGAAATTAATAATAATAAGGATGATAACAAAGAACATCGCAGCAACAACATTAGTGGCAGAAAGAATGACGCAAATCAATTTGAAGAATTCAGATCCAGGACTGTAAATTTTCAAATTAAGCCTTCTGCAATCAACTTACTTTCGTTAAACCCAAAACCCCATATTTGCTGATAATGTTCTGCCCAAAGACGCTCGGAAATTTGAACGATTAGGAGGTAAATATTGGCAATACGGACTTAAAGAACTCTAATGGCAGTTGTTTCAAACAATAAGAAAAAGGGTTTACTATTTCTCAATTGTCAAGCATTGGTTAATACTGAATAGCTTAGAATACGTTTGCCACCCTCAGTTGAAGTAATATTTTGAGGACTGTGTACATGATATGCAATAACATTAATAAACACATTATTGATCAACTGTTTTTGTGAACTATTATGTTTTTTAACGTTTTGGAGCAGAGGTTGTTGCTGAAATTAGTAACGGGAATGAAGAGAACACTTTGTGATTGGGCCAAAGGTAGTTTGAAGAAATTCTATCTGCATCATCTTACAGTCGCAATTAAGGTAATTAAAACAGAATCTGATAAAGAAGGAGATGTTTGCTCATCATTATGAGCCACCAAGAGTGGACAGTAATGTTTTGCTAGAATGAAAGATTTGAAGAGAGAGTGTTGAAAGTTCCGTCAGTGTACGGTAAGTTGGAAATAGAACAGATGTATTGAAAATTGAGCGAAAGTGCATGGGTACAGTAGTACTCGAACCAAGGACGCCACCCTTTGCCTAACATCCCATCGTGGGGTAGGTCGAGGCACGGACGAATCCGCCACCTCAAAAAGCAAAAGGTGACGTTTGGTAAGCGCTCATGTACCACTGATGGCTTTGTGATAGTTATTCTAGCGATATATTGTATGCACTATGTTTTGATGCGCATATCGCAACGTCTGAGATCACTCAAGTTTTTCTCACCGTGAAGCGTTGCGATACTGATCCCCACCAGTATGATTAATGGTTACCACCATTTATGGTTTTAACATACTCTAATTGTTATGTTTTTTGTATTCTCTGTACGTGGAGTAACGATTATGATGTAGAAGAAGATGTTCGCTCATCACCATGAGGCAGCAAGAGTGGACAGTAATGTTTGCTAGAATGAAAGATATGAAGTGACAGTGTTGAAAATTCCGTCAGTGTACGGTAGGTTGGAAATAGACGGAACTTCCAACGCACTCTCTTCATATCATTTATTCTAGCAAAACATTACTGTCCACACTTGGTGGATCATAATGATGAGCGAACATCTTCTTCTACATCATAATCGTTACTCCACGTACGGAGAATACAAAAACATAACAATTAGAGTATGAGCAGAATCTAATTTAACGTCTAGTTGAATGATGTATTACAAAAAAATCTAGAAACTTGATGAGCGCGAGCTTATAGTGAAATACCGATAACGAGAACGTGAGAAGAAAGATTAGTTATTATCCAGACAGATTTTCGTATTTCAGTGTCTTCAGTGTCGTGTACAGTGGAAGTCGAGTATTAGTACACTTTAAAGCCTGCACATTGGAAATACGCGTATCTGTCGGGATAAGCAATAAAGATAGTTGAAATTAAATAGAACTAACTAATCTTTCTTCTCATTTTCCAGGAAATCTTGTAAAATCTAAATTGACCCTTCACTTGATCTTATTAAAAATAAAGGGCGAACACGAAATTATTGCGACAGATTCAACAGGGCATAACTTTTTTACCATTGGGTAAAAATCAACCAAATTTTGCACACTTTCTCATTGATGTTTATTGTTTACGTGCTGTCAAACTCGAAGTCGTGTTTTTCGATTCAACGAAAATGGAGGTGAACCAACGCGAGTCGAGAGAACAAATTCTTTCCAAACACCTGGAATTTCCTGACCTGTCGCACCGGCAGTTGGGAAAAATGTTGAACATTCACCATTCAACCTTCTCCAGAGTGTTGAAACGGTTCCAGGAGCGGTTGACGTTGGACCACGGCAAAGGAGCTGGAAGAAAACCGGGACCGGAGAATAAAAAGACGGAGGGAAAGGTGAAGCGGATGATTAAAGCAAATCCCAACGTCTCAAGCCGTGATTTGGCTAAAAAGATCGGCATGTCGCATAGCTACGTCCAGAATGCAAAGAAGAGAGCTGGACTACATACATACAAGGTACAGAACTTCCCAAACCGCGATGAGCGGCAACAATCGACGGCTAAAACTCGGGCACGGAAGCTCTACGAGAAGATGCTGACAAAATATGGCTGCTGTGTGATGGACGACGAAACGTATATAAAAGCCGATTTTAAGCAAATTCCGGGGTTGGTCTATGTGGACGACAAATTTAAGAAGAAGAAAATGTCGAAGTTCGCCTCCAAATATCTCATTTGGCAGGCCATCTGCTCTTGCGGACTGAGGAGTGAGCCTTTCGTGATAAAGGACACAGTAAATGGCGAGATCTACAAATCTGAGTGCCTCGAGAAGCGCCTTTTGCCGTTCTTGCAGCAGCACGACGAAGCTCCGCTATTTTGGCCAGATTTGGCATCATGCCACTATTCTAAAAGTGTCCTGGAGTGGTATGAGGCCAATTCTGTCCATTTTGTTCCAAAGGACATGAATCAGCCAAACTGTCCGGAGCTGCGCCCGGTGGAGCAGTACTGGGCAATGATGAAGCGGGAACTTCGGAAGAGCAAAAAGACAGTCAAAGACGAGAAGGACATGTTAAGAAAATGGAAAAAAAAGTGAGAAACTGGTACCGGATGACATTGTAAAGACTTTGATGGAGGGCATCAAGCGAAAATGCGTTCAATTTTACACTCAAGGCTCCATCGATTAACTTTTCTTTTGATTTTTGAAGTAAATATATGTATAAAACTACCCTAAAATTTTGGTTTGATTCTAAACATTATAAGAAAATTGGCATGACATTTTCGGTGCCGCAATAATTTCGTGTTCGCCCTTTACTAGATATGCCATGTGGTTTTGGAAATTTGGGCGAATTAGAATCTATAAAAATGCAATACACTATTGTGGAACTGTCAGTGAAAATATGATAAATAAAGCATTATCCAATTATTTTTTCAAAATTAGGGGAAAATCGGGCAAAATGAGCAATTTCCCGAAGTCTGCATAAGTCGACATCCACTTCATTCGATTTTCAAGACATTTTCATAAAATTGTAGTGCGTTTGATTTGATTCTAATGCGCAGCTATTCCAAAAATCGCATTTTATCTATTGATTCTTCCAGTATGTAGGGAAAAGCGGGTAAAATGGACAATAACTGATGTTTACACAAGACGACATACTTTTCAATCAGTTCCCCGGACAGTTCCACAATAGTGTTTTGCTTTTTTATAGATTCTAATTCGCCCAAATTTCCAAAACCACATGGCATATCTAGTACTTTCAGCATGTGGGAAATATCAGGCAAAATGGACAGTTCCTGACGTTTTTACAAGACAATATTACCTCCATTTGGGTTCTCCAGACATTTCCACAATAGTACAGCACAAATGGGTGCAATATTATCAGAACTAATATGATAAATGTGTGATTATTCAGTTTTTCTTCCAAAATTAGGGGAAAATTGGGCAAAATGAGCCATTTTCCGGGGTCTGCCCAAGATGAAATGACCCAAGATGAAATGTCCCCAGCTCAGACTGATAGAAAGATTTTGGGCTATCATGAAGAGGAAGCTGAAGGTAAATGGCAGTGTTGTCTAAAGCATCAATGAAGCATCGAGAACCAAGTGGAATAAAGTTGCCAAAACGATGGATGAGAATATTGTGCGCCGCTTGATGAAACGTATTCCGAGAAAGGTCCGCAAAATTTCTTTAAAATCGAGAAGATTAATTTGAATTTTGTATTTTCCCTCTAAGGTACACATAAAGTCGAACATTTAAGTTAAAATAGAATACTATTTTGTTAATGTAAATCCGAAATATCAGCGCAAAAGTCTATGCTGCAATTCTAACTGTGTCACGCCTTACTTCAAAAGTTAGTCCGCAGGAAGCAAATTTATACAAAACTGGCCATTAGATAGTCATTTGGAAGAAACCAAAAAATCTTTGAAGGTGATAATACACTAAGATTTGCAATTACTTTTTCAAAGTTTAATTAACAATGAACCGTTGGTTTAAGAAATAGAGTTTAACCGGAATAAAAAAGTGTTGTGGTCGTTTGTAGAGTTCATATCGCTAAGTTTGGATGATTCTTCACACTCATCCACGCTTTCATGACATTTTTGTAACGAATACAATACAAACTCGATCCCTAACCATAGCATGGAAAACTTCTGCACACTTAAATTTTATTGCCGAGAAACTGAGCTGCACTAGAGCGATATATCTGAACTCAGCTAACAAAAACCAAATCTACAAGGATATCAGCAAATTTAATTGACGAGGTTATACGGCTTTTGAACATTTGATCAAGATTGATTGGGTGTGTCATTTGTTTTCAATTTGAAGATTTTTTTTATAATGACGAAAATAGGTAGACCACCCTCCTTTTACAATAAATAATATGTTGATACGCATGGATACTCTCAAGAACCCAGTGAGTCGAGTTTTTTTTTATTTCGAAGAAAAGTCCTAAAACCCGACCAGAAATTGCATCCAACCAGGTGTTGCTTAGCAGCACATCTTCACCGACAGAGCTGTTCTTGCCACTAATCTGCAACCTCTTATGTGACTTTGGGAATAAACATTTCTAATCGTCAGTTTCTCCCGGTGATTTTCGCCTATCGATTTCAATGAACTGTCATCAAACAGAGTGTCGATCTCGTCCGGGATTTCACCAATCATTTTCACATTTGCATCTCGACTTTTCCTTTCGTCCACCTCAAAACGGTCACTTTCAATTCGATTTCACATCTATCATCCCAATCCACTGTGAAGCACTTTTGCACACGTAAGTACGTACGAATCCACGAAGATTGTATCGCACAATTTCACAATCGAAAACCAATTCCTTTTTCCGCCGCGGCTAACGGGGTCAATTGAAACGGCTTTTTCCACGTCTCGCGCGGATCGTACGAATAGAATGCTGCTGTTGCTGCTGCTGCACCTTCAGAGCAGTGGAATTACTTGCTGTAAACATTGCTCAAAAGCATCGAGTACTTGCTCATTGCGGGTCCACATGAACTTCCACCACACTCCGAAAAAAAATAAAACATACTATTTAGAAAAAAAAAATGCTAACCAATCAAGAAGCCGAAGCGAAGAAGCAGAAGAAGTTCAAGACCCAAATCAACACACTTCACACACGCGCTCGCGGCCCGAGAGACCTACAAAACACAACGCGGCCTATAGGAGGCTTACCGCCAGATGGAAAGGAAGCCACAAAAAAAACCTGAATATCCGAATGGAAGCAAACCGAACTGGCCGAACCGCGAACAAAAACACCGCACGTGGTGACGATCCGAACGCTGAGCTAAGACTGACTGAGCTGAGCCGGGCTGAACTTGACTCGCACGGTCCGGCACAGTCAGTCAACATGCGAGAGAAGACTCTTTTTTTTTGCCGTGGTCCCGCCGAGCGATCGATCGGTTGATCGATCAATGATCGTGGTTTCTTGCGGATGGACCAGGTGAATGGGGAAATCTTGTGAGATGTGGTTGCCTGGTAACCACGGCATGGGTCATGGGGCTGTGGAGTGTGTTGAAACCGGGTGTCCGTCCATGGTTCATACATGGTTGCTGTTCTATTGCAACGTGCCACCGCGAAGAGAGGATCCTAAATTATGCGCCTGTGGCTGTTTCTATCGACAGCGAGTCTGAGTGGTACCGGTTTCGGAGACTACGGAATTCGCATTTTTGTGGGGTCCACTTGAAACGAGTCAACGATTAGAATATGCAAATACAAATTTGCAGCTGGATGTTTTGAAATTTGGTGAAAATAAGGAAGAGTTGAAATGCCGGCTACTTGGAAACGAAACACAAAAAAAAATGAAAACAGCCTAATCTAACCAATGCATGGAAGTAAGAAAACTATCAATGACCGTCTTCAATGACAGTAGAATCGAACAGACCAGTTTTAATTTGTCGACCTTTATCGTACACACTAATTTTCACTTTGTTTTCGATAATTATGAGAAGTTATTTTGATGTTTTGATTAAAAAAACTCTTAAATTTCCTAAAATTTGTACTCATCTAGTTCGAAGACATAAACTTTTTTTTTAAATTTGTATGTGGATAACAACTAGAAACTCCTATTTTGTGTTTTCAATGCCTTGATAATACACCATCTCATTACAAAAATCAAAACAGTCAGTCAACATGTTGGAATCAATTATAGGCTGTTCCAGAAAGTATAAGCACACTTTCAAAATAACAAAAAAGTCATGTTTTTTTTAGTTTTAATCATTTAATTTGGCGAATCATATTTGTATTTGGGTTTTATATGATTTTTTATTCTCGTTTATTCAAAATATTTAATCATAGCCAAGACTCCTAACTTTTCCTCGAACATGACCCATTAGCTTCTGCACAGTGGTACTTCCCACCATTTTGACCACTTTTGGCCAATCTTTTTTAAATTTTTGGATGTCGTCCGCTGGTTTTATGAATTTTCGAAACTTTGCTTTGGTTAAAGCCCAAAAAGTCTCGATTGGCCGTGCCTCCGGGCAGTTCGGTGGATTTATATCTTTCGGCACGAAACATACATTTTTACTTTTGTGCCATTCTAAAGTGTCCTTTGCGTAATGACATGACGCCAAGTCAGTCCAAAACACTACTTGATCTTCGTGCTGCCTGATCATCGGCAATAATCGCTTCTGTAGGCATTCCTTAACGTATTTCTGAGTGTTCATCGTCTCCGTTGTGATGTACGGACTAGATGTTTTACCACACTCGCATATTGCCTGCCAAACCATAACCTTCCTACCAAATTTTTCGGTAAAAATTGAATCCTAGAGGGTTTGAGCTGTTTAGTGGAATACCTGTAACTATAAATTAGAAGAAAAATAATTATTTTCCATTTAATTCCAACTACCTTTGCTTATCTTGACAGATAGGCGTATTTCGTCCACATTGTGCAGACTTCTTCAGTGTCTTGTACTAATAACCAAGTCGAGTTATTAGTACGAGACACTGAAGAAGTCTGCACATTGTAGACGAAATACGCCTATCTGTCGAGGTAAGCAAAGGTAGTTGGAATTAAATGGGAAATACTAATTTTTCTTCTAATTTCCGGTAAAAATTGCCTTCTCCGTTTCGGGGATGTCTTTGTCTTCGCTTACAGTATAGAATTGTGGTCCGGGAAGCGTTTTGTAATCTAGTTTCAAATACGTTTCATCGTCCATTATTATACACCCAGATTTTCTACACATTAACGAATCGTAGAGTTTGCGGGCCCGTGGTTTCACGGACGCGGACTGTTTTGGGTTCCTTTTGGGGTTTTTTCTGCTTCCGGCATGTTTTTAGGCCAAGACTTACTTTGGCACGCATGACGTTACTCGACGAGGTTCCTAGATTTTTCGCAACATCCCAAAAGAAAGTCGCTGGTTTTCGCTTGTAGGCATCCCTGATCTTTTTATCGATATCCGGACTAACAGGACCGGATTTCCGACCACTCTTCGGCGCATCTTCAAACGTTCTCTGTTCTCTATATTTTCGAATCGCAGATCGTACCGCACCGACGCTTACACACTCTTCCTTGGCCAATTTTCTCAAGGAGAGTCCGCTCACAGTGCACCACAAGACTGAGCACTTTTTTGATGCTATGTCATTCAGAAATGTGCAAACAAAAGGACGCAGCCGAAACATGTTGAAATATTTCATTATATTCAAAGTGACCGTTAAAATATGGTGTGCTTATACTTTCTGGAACAGTCGTTATGCATTGTGGAGCTAAAATGTCGAAATGAATTTTGCGTTAGTCTTATGGACGGCAATAGAATTTATCAATCGAGATTCTACCGTCAACTTATCATTCGGTTACCCGAGATGTTTTGAAATCTTTAGAAAAAAATTCTAAATAGCTTGAAATAGTGTTTCAGTTTTCTATTTTTTGTTTTTTTTTTAAAGTGATCAAGTTAAGTGTTAATTTAAATTTCCTAGTTTTCCAATCATTAAAAAATGTTGTTCAAGTCCCTTTTTTTCTTAATATATTTCAGGATTAACTTATTAAATAGGCTTAGATTTCCATTGATTTAAAAGCAATTATATTATCTTGAAGACCCCTCCACTCCGACAAATAGAGATGAATCGCGCTCCTCAAAAAATCTTGTTAGTCTTACGCAAGAAAATATGTTTTATTTGCGCTTTCAGATAGTTTCAGATTGAAGACGAAGCAACCCGGCGCAACCGTTTGTGTCAACAATAGGCAATCACCTCATACATTTTTTCCTTGCATTGGTGTCGTACAACTTCTCAACATGCTTCACGTATGTGTATGTGTAGTTTTGCAGTATGTTTATACAAACGCCTTTAGGTTATGTCCGATTGTTTTCATTCGGTCAGCGATGAAGGAGTTTCGTGTTGTGGTGATAAAAAAAAGTTTTTGAGAGGTGAGCGCCCGGGCGCTGTTTTCAGAAATTTGAAAAACTCGCAGTAAAGCGAGATTTTGTGTACCGAACTAGGGGCAAGACACTGAGCAATCCTGAGTTACTCTGAGCCATTATGAGCATCTCATAATCACGGGATTCATATTGTGCTATTCAACATTCCTACCTTTTGTAATGCTTGGTTTTGACAGTGAATTTGCATAATCAAAACAAGAAAGTTCTTTCCTGAAGGGTTACCGTATCAACGTTGTGGTAACTCTCACCCGCTAGTCATTAAATTAATACGTAATTAAAAATAATTTGTGTAGCTCGTGTTGTTTTTGGCTTGATTGGAACTTGTGTCGGTCCCCCAGCCCAAGTACTGCTCATTTCCAGCCCCCATCTTCTATTCACCTGCATGAAAATGAATTTGTCGCGCCATCATCAGCCCCACCCCACCCTCCTCTAAGTATGCAACTTAAAATGATCCTACAGAACTTTCGCTTCTGGGCTCAGTGTCCGCATACCGACGCATTCTTCATCAAAACGACTCTATCCTGTTCCCTCAAATCGAACATGCGTCACTGCATCAGCAATGCTTCTCGCAGTCGAAGCCAATATCTTGGTAGGGTCGATCAATCCATACAATAGGAATATGTGGAATTTAATGACTGCCGAACGGAACACCTCCAGAAAGAAACCAAGCCGGATCGATCAATCGCAAAACTAGAGTTTTCACTGAGAACCGGCTTGTTCTCTTTTTGGAAGTGATTCCATCTGTTAAAAAATCTACTTCGGGGCCCAATTCCTCTTCCAAATACTGCGACCTATCATGGCTGATATGAGAGCTTCTTACGAAACGATAATAAATAATTTTCCCAAACAGTAAACATACTGCTGTTATTGGTTGCCAAGGTTTCCACCGTCACCACCGTCTTATACAAGCCAGTGCTGCCAGAATACTTTAGATCGAGTTATAAATTATACAAGTTGATGAAAGCTACACATTTTTTGGCATTCCCACCACTATAAATCTTGGAGGGACAAGAAAATCATAGAATGAGCAAATTTGATTAATCCTGAGTAATTTTGAAGAAAAAAGTTAATCACGAGAAAGCCGTCTTGCCCCTTGGTACCGAACGATGGTTCGAAGGTTCGAAGGTACTGTGACACCTGCTCGTTGGATGACCGGAAGAGATCCGCTCGTACTCGTACGGTGCGGACTGCACGAGTTGTTAAAGTGGTCAGGGAACGGATAAGACCAAAATCACAGCGCTCTGTACGTAAAATGGCCGCAGATCTGAATGTTTCGAGATCGTCAATGCACAATAGACTGCAAAATGACCTCAGATTCCAAGCTTTCAAGAAACGTAAGTTTCACGGAGATTCGAAACTTTCCAAGCAGATACGACTCGAAAATGCAAGTCTACTTTTGTCACGGCACGGTGGGAAAGAATTTATACTTTCCGACAAAAAGTTATTCGTCTTGCAACAATCCCACAATGTCCAGAACGACAGATTGTGGGTTCTAAAGTGCTGCGTCAGTGATGGTTCGGGGAGGAATTTGCAAGCGAGGCAAATTACCACTGGTTTTCATCGAAATAGGCGTTAAAGTGAATGCCGTATATTATAAAACGGAAGTTTTGGAGTAAATTGTCAAGCCATATGTACAAGAGGTGTTTGGAGATGATCACTATGTGTTTCAGCAGGACAGAGCGCCATCTCATACTGCAAATCTCCTTCAGGGCTGGTGCCGAGAAAATTTGACCGAGTTTTTGGACAAGAATGAATGGCCTCCCAGTTCACCAGATCTGAATCCCTTGGATTATTTCGTATGGTCATACATGCTGGCAAAGGTAAATGACCACAGGGCGTCTAATATGAACCAATTAAAAACCGTAATCAAACGAATTTGGGACGAAATGCCGATGGAAGTCGTGTGTGCCGCCTGTGACGGTTTCTATAAACGTCTGGAGCTGGTCAAGAAGGTTAAAGGCGGTGTTATTCCAAAACATATGCTGTAGTTGATCAGTATTATATTGCAATATAATGGGTCATCAATAAAATTTGAATTATTGATTTGAAATAAGTAGACTTTTATTTTGTATGAGAATATATTGGACACAATGTAGAAAAGGTTATTGGCATCTGCGAACACTGCAGGCGGAATTCTGCATTTCAAGGGCGGACCGGATTTCCAGCATTGGAGTTTCAGGGTGAAGATGCACCTAGATTCGGTCGGCGTTTTGAAAAATCTGACGGAGAATGCCCCAGAAGTTGCGGCGGAGAAGGTCAAGTTCGAAGAAGCGAATCGGAAGGCAAAGGCGTTAATAGAAGGATTCCTGGCCAACAAATGTTTGGAGGTCATCCGCACGTTCGCAACCAAGTCGATTGGAGCTGGTCCGGAAGCAGTTCAACCGACTGAAGCAGAACGAAGGCGATTCGATGAGACCTTATCTACTGGCGTTCGACGATTTGGTCCGGTAGTTGAAGAGGTTGACAATGCTGACCTGGTGGTACTGCTGTTCCAGACGCTGCCAGATTCGTATGACCCTCTGGTAACGGCCCTGGATAACGTTCCGGAGCAAGACCTGAAGGTGGAAGTAATGAAGCAGTGGCTATTGGCTGAAGATTTAAAACGTCAACAGCGAAATGAAGGAGTTGGCGAGGGCAAAGGTGCTGCGTTTTCCGGCGACAAAACGAAGAAACCCTTCAAGTTTGTGGGTAAGTGCCATAAGTGTGGCAAGCAAAAGGCCGGTGGTGAAGCTAACGCTGCGGCTAATCAGCGGAAACGGTAAGTTTTGTGGCGAGCCGGGGCAACATCAAGTCGAAGAGTGGCAAGATCGTCTTAAAGCGCGATTCGGGATCCAGTGACCACACGAGCAAAGGATTATACCAAATTGATAACAAGTTCTAATACCAGGTTATCATTTTTTGATCACTGAATATGTTATCATTGAGGCTGAATAAACAGCCAAAATAACAGAATAAATAACAAAAACATACTCGTTAAATATCATAATAGTAACTTGAAAACAAATGCTGTATTGTAAGCAAATGTATTGAAATAGTTTCAAATTATATTATCAATTTGAAATCAAATTCTCATGCTAATAACTGAAAAAAATATTTTGATTAAAAGCAAAATTTCTTGTTCAAACTTGCTGAAAATATTTAAAGTTTTAGGGGAAGTTATCACCACCGCCCAACTGATGGGTGGCCTGTTTGATTGACCTGGAACGCCCAACTGTGAACTTGTGCATGTCCGAGACAGATGAGCTCTGGCACAGGTGGTTTGGACATTTAAGCGAGCAAGGAATGAAAGCGATTGCACGCTTGTGTGCAAGGGAAGCAATGCCGCGACCCTTTCAGCGAATCTCGTGATTGAGCGACCAGGCCCCTGGAAAGGATACACTCGGACGTGTGTCGTCCCATCGACCACCCTGCTTGGGACGGATCTCGGTACTCCGTGAGCTTCATCGATGACCATACCCACTTTGTGGTGCTGTACATGATGGATATAAAGCCATGGTGACGGCAAAGTTCAGCTTTAAAATTTCAAGCTTGACGCTGGACCAAGGACGTGAGTATGGCTCAAATGCGCCAAAAGATATCTATTCTAGAAAAGGCATCCAATGGTTGAACCAACGGGTCGTACTCTTTTTAAGTAAACTGGCAACCCTGCGAGAAAAAGAATGGTTAAGGAAAGGGAGAACCGGAAGAGGTTAAAAGTGATTGACACCAGAGAGGAGTGGACGTGAATTCGGTACGTGTTCTTAAGTTTGCGGAAATAAAGCGAAGTGAAACATAATTTACAGTGAATATTTATTTTGGAGAGAGAAATCAAGAGGATTCAACAACAGTGGCATACACGCCACAGCAGAATGACGTTGCGGAAAGGTTCAACCAAACTGTGGTCGAAATTGTCCGCTCCATGCAGGTCCAGTCTTCACCGCCGTCTACCTCATCAATCGGAGCTCGACGGCAGCCCTGCCCAAAACGGTAACCCCTGCTGAGTCCTGGAAGAAGCCATTATTTACGTTTGAATCATTAACGGCATACGCTGAAGCATTCTCGACGGCAGCCATTTCTTCAAAATTTAGAATTGATATAACTTAGATTCTGTACTAGGTATTGAATATTCAAACACATCAGTTTGTAGACCTACTTGCTGTGAGCAATCTGATAGAGTTCGATTCGATATTTGTTCTCTAACAATCGAGATTTATCAGTTTGAAGTTGCGAGGTAAGTTTGCGAGAGAGAGATAAAAGATAGGAAAAAATACATGGAGCAGCGATTCACCCTAACGATGAAAATATATGATGGCACTACATCGATTAAGATTAATTCAAATAAATCACATGACATCCCTGCTGTAGCAAATAACGCTTGAGTGTAACATGACTACATTTAGGCGCTGAGTCATTTTCGAATGCGAAAAATACGGCTGTTGCAACCTATTCAAAATTCGATGGCATCCTTCTCTATCTCTGGCCTGTGGTTCTCATAGATTGCCTATGCTACTACACGTAGGGTAAAATAGCTAAAGGCCAGTATCGACTTAAAAAGTAGAGAAGTAACGGAATTTTGTTCAATATTACCAAGCGGAATGTTGACAATTGATCTGCATGGAACGGAATGTCACCTTCATTTGCGAAATAATCGAGCTGAATATTTTTTCCGAAAGTAAAAGTGACAGCGCCCATTAGTATGCGTGGGAACTTTACAAATTTCAATTTTATTTTTCTTTCCTTTTCAGGTGGATACTGCTGCAGAAATTTCTTTTGGATTCTTTGCTTTTCCGTTTCAATAAACGGAACTTAACATGGGTTTGGGATGGAAAATGAAATTTCTTTTGAACCCGATACCGACCTTAAGGGGGGTTTTTCCTAATGCCTGGAACAGACATACAACGTACAGCGTTGTACCAACAATCAATATGCAACTAGCGATTTGAAATTGGTTCACTGTTGTAGAACCCCTTGGTCTGAATTACACCTTGAAGCCAGCACCTTGTTATACATATTTGCGCCTTTGTTTTGATTTGCTGTGTTATTTTGACAGAATATTTGAGACTGTGTTCATGTGAGTTCATTATTAGGGGTGTATTATTAAGTTTGGGACCGAGCTTGGGACCGATGTTCTAGTACTGACTGAGCCAAGAAAAAAATAATTTTTGTATGGGACCTACTGGTCTTAGAGTTAGTCTATGGTTGTACTATAGACTAACTCTAATACCAGTAGGTCCCGTAGAAATACGATTTTTCATGACTCAGTCGAGTACTAGCACATCGGTCCCAAGCTCGGTCCCAAGCTTGATAATGCGCCCCTAATAATGAACTCACACGAACACACTCTCAAATATTCTGTCATAATAACACAGCAAATCAGAACAAAGGCGCAACTATGTATAGCAAGGTGCTGACTTCTAGGTGTAATTCGAACCAAGGGGTTGTACAACAGTGAACCAATTTCAAATCGCTAGTTGCATATTGATTGTTGGTTGTACTCCTTTAGTCTAGTACGTGTTTTTCTGTACTGGATTAACGTATTTGACAGTTCGTACAACGGTCAGCGTTGCATGGCTGTCCCAGGTATAACATAATTCTCAGATTGTACACTTTCACCGTTTCACCGTACCGTTTTACAATACTCAAATTGAGTAACATTTCCGTGAGAGAAAAAAAGATAGTATACAATTGTACCCAAAAATCGAGTAAAATGAAGCGGGAGTGTATGGATTCAACGTGATAGAAGCTGCAAATACAAGCAGCAGTGCTTTGAAAATCATTGTCACCGATTTGCCACAAGTAAAATACCTTTATTGTGACTAAAATGAGTTTACAAAGAAGTGAATAATAAGCTACAAATTGTGCTTCACTTATTCAAAATTCGGCAACCCTATTGAAGTAAATTGGGTACTAAAGCAAACCATTAAAAATTAACTGATGGTCAAACTGTTAGTTCTATTTTTTATAGTTGGCAACCTCCTCCGTGGTAGTAAAGCAAATGATTGAGTATAGGAAAAATCATTAATTTCATAAAATTTTCAAGAACTATGAAATTGTAAATAGGGTAAGGGGATGTAATGTTAGCCTAGCTCCTTCATTCGGCCTATGTACCAAATCTGTCATTAATTTAGCGATAATCAACAAAATCATATTGCTATTATTATGTAATCTGAAGCAATTGAGACAATATTAATCATCTTATTGTTGTTCACTTCCGCGTAATTTTCGGTTTCTTGAACTTTTGGGGCATCACGATTTCATTGGTTATGCTGTACAGATAATCTACACGATTTCAAGTGATCTAAATTTGGCTTAATTGAATCGATTAAGCAAGTAATGCAGTCTGGATTTGCAGAAAATAGTTACACGTTACAAACTAACTGTTCACATAGCTAAAATAATAATGATTTTACAAGAAAATCGTAGACCCAATGTTGGGTACATATTTTTTTGTATGTTCCCAACTATGGCCTGTTGTATCAATAACCTAGTAAAAAGGTTGTTATTGGTAAAATTTAAAGTGGAAATGCATGAATATGCGGTTGTTTATATTCAAGTGACTCATCTAAACACAAATCGAAGAGACAAAATCATTGTTTAGTGAATTATAATGTTTTCATTATTGAATTGCTGATAAATCATATATGAACATCATTTAAGTGCTTCGAGGCAGTTTTACTTTAGTTTGTGTTGTGAAATGTTGTATTAAGTAAATCCAGTACAGCTTACAATGCCTTAATTCATAAAATTAGGAAAAAACCCGAACAAAGACTGCATTTAGTAATAAATCCATCGAATGGGACGAAGTTGCATCCACGAATAGACCCAATTTGGCGCTTAAAGACCCACATTAAATCCACATTCCTCGAAAGTTTATGACATTATAAAAATAGTTGTGTAACTGTTAGTGATACATGCTTCCAAATGTCTTATCTAACTTATCTTTGCAAGTGTATAACTAGTTGAATCTCGCTTACAGCTTAAAAACTTAATGAGTTATAATGAAAAATGTAATTGCTGGTTGCATAATAGGCTGAGTCAAGGGACACATACCCTATGTTACAAACATGAATTACGTCTCGAGTAAAATTCACAATCTCTAAGTGTGTAGATTCATTAATTTTTAACTTTGCAATAAAAAGTGTTACACAAAAGAAAGAGTTGCATTTTTTTCGAGTACCACCTTTCTAACTAACTAACTACATTTCTAACTAACTAACTTCATTCTATTGTTTACACTTACTTTGGTTTGCGATTTACCGAGAGATCATTTTACGCGTCTTTTAAATTTTTTTCTGTGTACTTCTCTCCACTAACTCTACATAGAAAAAAATAATGTAATTTTACCCGACTTTGCAATTCTTTGAAACTGCCATGAAACTTCAGTCAAATTTATTACGTTGATGGTAAATTTGACAAACATCATATTGATATCAACCGCACCATGCACAGATAAAAAGAAACACTGAATTTTCTGCGTTATCTAATGCACATAAAGGGAATGCTAGATTTGGCAGAAAATAATGGGATATTTCATGTAAATTTAAGCTAGATAACGCCTGAATCTAGCCTATTGTATGAAAGATTGCAAACAATATCGTTGTTTACGCTCCTTTGGCTTGGAATTACACGAGGGGAAATTTTACGCGCTTGTTAAAACTAATTATTTTTTTCTGTGTGGTTTGTGCTTAATTCGAAGGCTAAATTAAGCGCAAACACAGTTGGTAGTTTCTACTGCGGTTTATTTTTGCGTGAACTTTTGCCAACTCACAATAGTTGCATTTTTCATGCTAGAAAAATAGAAAAACACAGTCGGATTGGGCGATTTAAAGAAAAAGATTGATCTCCAGGATCGATTCTCTCATACGGGTCGTGGATGAAATCACCGATTAAATCGATATTTGTTATATCGATCAGTTTATTTCTCATCAAACAGTTTTGTTTATTTTGCATGTTGGTAGTGTATTGATTTCTCTCCTTTCTTTTCCCTTAAACCCTTTCAGGCCTAAGGGATCATATATGACCCCAACGATTGTTGTTTGACTGGTTCAGTTGTAGGGTTCGTTAAATCGATTTGCTGGATTGATTAACATTGAGTAATCTGAGTTGTACAATATGTTTAACATTAATCAAAGCTTTCATAGGTTAATTTTAACAGAAGTACCCTTCCTTCATTAGTTTTGCCGTCAATTCGAAGAAGAACCAATCTGATTTTGTAAATGAACTTAACGGAACAGTCAAAGTCATCGCCCCACTTTGTTGTTTCATCGTTAATAAGTTTAAATATTTCTGATTTGGAACTCAGCTCCTTAAAGTGTGAAACCTGGAGTTAATGTGCAGCGTTAATTGATTTTTTGAAAAACATTACATCAGGATCTATCAGAAATTATCAGCTTCTTTTACGTAGATTACTTAGTATGGAGTTTAGCAGACCGCAAGTGCTTGTGGAATCCATAGTAAGCACGACTTCCGGCGTGTCCGAAATTCTATGCTGCAGTTATTATCTGACATTACCAATGATCCGAGATAGAGCTGCTTTGCGGTTCTGAAGTTGTTTAATGGCATCCTTAACTTCGATTATCGTGGCAGTTGGCACATCTCCCTCGTACGCCGTTCCAATAAAGCTATTATTCTTGCTGTCTTGATGTTCCGTCTCTGCACCATTCAAGCATTTATCGTATTACTGCTTCTACCTTTAAATCACCTTAAAGCCTGTCTACGTTAAATTTCGGACACCAAAATAATAGCAAAATGTTTCTCGAACTTTCTGTTTTAAACCCGCCATCAGGTTCCGTAAGGTATTCTACCCGCCATGTCGATTCTACATCTTCTCTTGAAATCATCGGTACCGCTTGAATTGATCTTAGTTTTGCAGAGCTTCCGCTTCACTAGAGCCCAGTACTTCTCTATTGGGAAATATTCTGGACAGTTTGGTGGATTAGTTGTTTTTGGCACGTATTTGACCTCTTGTACATTATACCATTCCTTGACCGATTTCGCAAAGTGACAAGAAGTCAAATCAGGCCAACGCAGAGTTGGAGAGTCGTGGTTCTGATATACGGTAGCAACCGCTTTTGCTGACATTATTTCTCGTACACACCCTTATTGACAGTGCCGGTAGAGACGAAACTTTTAGATGTTCGATCACAACTACATATGGCCTGACAAATGAAAAACTTCTCCGTGAATTTGGACACCTTATTTGTCCGGAAATGCTCGGCAATGGCGTTCCTTTGCATTGTGGTATAAAAAAAGGCCAGGAAACAGTTTAAAGCTGTTCAAAAACTTTTTGCAGTGATATGTTTTTTACTTTGTACGCCTTCAGCTCTTGTCTCTGCAACGAGGCGCTGTTTATCTCCAACCTACGAAACAAACCTGATGTCCGTTAAACGATTGGCAAATGCTGAAATTATGGTGCTGTTTGATGATTGCCAAACAATGTTATGGAGAGATAATGAGGTGATTGGTGCAGTACAATATGGTGGAGTGTATCTACGTGAAACCGAAGCCCATTGGATTCTGTGATTCTTGTATTCAAGGTTAACAGTGCTGTGAACCCTTCAGTTGAACCAGACCACGTGCAACCTGGGTGTTGTAATGGATCCACTCGGACGTTTGTGGTCCTATTAATCCACTGGCGTGGGACGGATCGTGATATGTTGTCTCCATTATCGACGATTACACGTACTTTGTGGTTATCTATCTGATGAGAAAAAAGTCCCAGATATTTGAGAAGTTCCGTGAGTTCGAAGCATGGGTACAGGCCATTGCATTTAGACTGACCGTAGACCAAGATAGAGAATTTTAACGATCAGAAGGCGTAGTATAGATCAAAGGGCATTCAAGTGGAGTCAACGATCGCATATACTCCCAGAAAAATGGCGAAACAGAACGTTTCATCATGACGCTCATTGAGAAAGTACGTGCAATGCTCTTGTTTTCACAGATACCAAAGAATTGGTGGTATGAAGCCGGCTACACTGGAGTGTACCTGCTGAACTGAAGTCCTACTACAAGTCTTCTTCCTACTACAAGGTTCAAATAATCGGATGCAGGGTGTTTGCATAGAGTCCAATAGGCTATGACCTATATGGCGAAAGGCTCTGGGACAGAATGTATCGGAAGCTCGTCAAGCCCGAAGATATGCAAACTGAAGTGGTAGAACCTGGTGACAATTTTCAAGACGAAAAAGATCAGCTGCCCGACGACGACAACGACGCCGACGCACCCTAACTCAACTAGCCTGACAATACAACACTAGCAGCGGTCCTTTCGCATCCAGAACGCTGCGAGTTCGGCGAACAAACGCATGTGAGCCGCAGCGAACGAGAGCATACGCTCCCCGAAAAGTTTTTGGATTACTTTGTTGGTTACGGAGCAAGTTCTGGCACGTTACTTTCCAAAGATATCTTATAAAGCTATGGTGAGTTAGCTAGATGTGACGATAGCGAGGATTGGTAACGTACGATCCAAAGCAAACTTGGCTTTCTGATGATGAACAACGTGTGGCCGCTGACAACGTGCCCCGATGGCGTGAAGCCCTTCAAGCCGAAATGGGTCCTCAGACTGAAGGAGAACGAAAATGGTAGGCCCGTTCGCTGCAAAGCACTTTTGAGAGCGAAGGGCTGTCTTCAGAAGCTGGGACAAGATTTCGAGGAAACCTACACATAGCTGGCAAGGCTGGCCACAATACGAGCTGTACTGGCAGTCGGAGTCCATCGCAAAAAAACAGATCGACGTCAAACATCACTTCCTTCGTGACAATGAGGCGCCAGGATCCCTGAAGATTGAACCAATAAAGACCGAGGATCAGATAGCTGATAGCCCGAAGCCTTTGAAGTCCACCCAATTCAAGGCTATACGGACAAACCTACTTATCTTACCTTACCAATCAAACCAAGACCGGTGTGGCCTCTGCTGTACACAGAAGTTGTTTCCATTGTAATCGGTCCATGGCTGTACCACGACAGTCTCGCTTCCATGCGGAGAGTCCGGAGGTCGCTTTCTACTTGATCGATCCATCTCGCTCTTTGTGCGTCTCTTCTTTTTGTACCCGTCGGTTCGTTTTCAAAATCCATTTTAACAGGGCTGTCGTCCAACATTCTTGCGGCATGCCCAGCCTATCGTAATAGACTGATTTTAGCGTGGTTCATTTACCTCCTCCGCGTTGCGCCTTCCATCTGCACTCCACCGTAGATCGTACGCAGCACCTTCCGTTCAAAGACACCAAGGGTCCTCCACTAGCAATGCCCATGTTTCGTGACCGTAGAGAACTACCGGTCTAATTAATGTCTTGTAGATGGCCAACTTTGTAGTTCAGCGAACTTTGTTCGATCTAAGTGTCATTCGGAATCCAGGCACAATTGCCAGCCATAATGCCACAATGTGCCTCTGTATCTCTCTGCTGGTGTCGTTATCGGCGGTCAACAATGATCCCAGATATGCGAATTTGTCTACTACCTCGATTCCATCACCGTCCATCTGAACTCGTGGTAGGAGGCTAATATTGTCTTCTCGTGACCCTTTTCCTTTCATGTATTTTGTTTTCAACGCATCAATCACAAGCCTAATCCTACCAGCTTCAGCCTTAAGTCTGATGTACACACAAAACACGGTAGTTCTAATTGCTTGACAAGATCGCAAGAATGCGTTTGCGCACTTCAACTTGATTCGACGTCATTTTACTAAATTTAACAAGAAGGTTGTACCATGAAATAAAGTGGAGAGTTTCAGCTGCTACATGAAACGTGAAACGATTCAGCAATCCGTGAAATAATTCAAAATCTTCACTGACAATAAAGTGTCCAAAATTTAACGTAAACAGGCTTTAGGACCCGAAACAACATCCACAGATTGAAGATTTTCAAGACGACAACAAATAAAGGAAATATGGGATACAACTGAATACGATCGTACACAAATTCTTGAGTTTACAAAGCTGGAGTCACCTTTTTTGATGAGCCGAGCAAACATACCTTAATTCTAATAACATATCGACGATTTCGGATTCAGTGCACAACTAGGTGTCCAGTAATTTTAGTTCGGATTTATTCGTCTATCCACAATTTTCTTCGATTCATGTTTTCTACTTCTTTTCGGATTCTCACTGACGCACTCAGAACCTTAATCAATAGCAATTAGTTTTGTTGTTGTGGTTTACACGGTTTGTGTGGTTTGTTTACAGCGATACAAATGCAGTTTTTCTGAAAACTCCGTTCCTCATGCACTTTGATAATTCCATTCTATTTGTTTGTTTTGTTTTGATCATTGGGATTTTCGTTTCGAATTGATAAACAAATTTTCAATAGAAAAGCTAAACACGTTCTAGATCCAATTGGGAACATCTGACTTTCGATTTACAGCCGATTTGCCTTTGTCAATAAATATGATTCCGCATAAAGATAGTATGTACATAGGCAGGCATGGACTTAAACAGCTCCAATAGTATAAGTTTGTTGTTTGTGTTTTTTCAATGTTTTTTTTCCGAGAAACCAATACGTTGCATTTCTTAGTGTTTTTGTTTTTGTTTTTTCAACATTTACGATAGAAAAAAGAAGAAATTTGAATTTTGATAGCATCCCTTGTGTATAATTAACCTATATCGCTAATTAGGCTTCTCAGTACATTTGTTGTCGTCGGCTGCTGCATCAACACACGCGTAATAAATGTGGGTGTGTTTGTGTGTCTATTTGTGACTATTCTTGTATAATACGTATAAAAAGTTTTGGATTTTTTCCCTTACGCGCTGTGCGAAAAAGTCCGTCCAGATTCTGATGCCTACCGCAGTCATCGGGTTTTGTTGTTGTTCGTTTTTGTGGGGGTGGGTAGTGTTTGATTGTGTGTGCGTGTGTTTGTATTTGTGTGTGTTTCTGTGATTTATAGAATGTGATCCCTTGCTTCATTGTATTTGATTGTGGTGATGTGTTTGTGTAAGAGTGTATTTGTGAGAGTGCTCGGTCTGTGGGGACTTTAGAGAATTTTAAAAATCTTGAGTTTATAAAATACGATTACTTTACATTGATTCTTCAGATTCATATATGTATACTCGTTTGGTTAGATTGGAGTGAGTGAATTAAGTGAATTTGAAAATTGATGCGAATTACATTTACAATGACGAGCAATTACGATTTATGAGTGTTTGTTATACATTTCTTATGACGTTTAACGGCTAGCTACGAAACCGAAAAAGGGTTCGGTGTTTAAAAAAACCTATCGATGATTCGAAATACATATGGCAGTAAATTGTAAGCTCTTCGAATCGAACGAGAAATGCAACATTATTGAATAAGGAAATTGTCAGTTATTTGACTTGAGTGACTTAACTTCATGAAACCACATAGAATCTCTGTCAAACTCGTTGCAATCACTGTCGTCTCAATACACTAGCACTTTGGTTTGAACTGTCTTAAAATTTCCTTTGATTTTCAGCAAAATCTCTTCTATTGAGCACGTTGATAAGCTCCATGAAATTGTTTTAGTCCGTTGGAATCTCTGGTCTTAATCGTTAGGTACCTTTGCAAGCTAATCTTATTTGAATTCGACTGATTATAATCCTTCTGAAATATCAATAAACATCATCCATAAATTGTCCTTGACTTTGTATGTTTTCTAACCTTCGGTTTGACCAGAAATATGGTTGTCTTCCTAAATTTAGGCAAAGAACTGTGATGGCCTACTTCTTAGATCTTGTTTCAAACATCAATGGATCCAAGCAATCGTTTCCTTCCGGTAGAAGACTGATCAAAATCCTCACCCTAATTTGTTGCATTTCCCCGTCGAAACACATTCCGAACTCAAAATAAATCCTTCGTTATCCAAGCCTGTTGAATAATTTGATCCCTGGGTGTCATTTCCACTTCTTGTGACGTTTGCCGAAAAACTTACCTAAAAATCAATGATAGTAAATGCACTTTTGTAGATAAATGCGCAACCGAAACTCCGAAATTTTTATTTTAAAATAAATCCTATACAATTCGAACTATTACATTAAATAAAATCACTGGGAATGAAATGCTATCTATCGGTTTAGTACTTAAAGTAGGGCAGAATATTTTATTTAAAAGAAAACATAAATGTCAAGGGTAATGGCTCAGTCGCTTTCCAATATCCCGGAGGCAGTGACGCCCGACTGCTTAATATCGATATCTCATTTTTCTCCTTCTTCTTCTTCTTAGCAGCGTGTAGAAAGCCTTATTGATTACTACTATGTACACATACTACAACTTCATTTATCTTACTCGAATCCCCTACTCATTTGGACAAAATGCGTCACGAAACGAAACCGCTTCGAAAAATATTACAATCGACTTCCTTCTATGTTTACACTAAACTAAAAATCCAATGATTTTCACAGTACGATTTTGCTGCAGTGTATTTTGCTTGTTCGCTCGCTTGAGTGGACAATAAATAAATAATTTTAAAAACTACGTTCATACCTATACGACTCGTTAGTAGTTTCGTGGAAATCAGAGAGGAAGGGGAAAAGCACTTAAATTGTATACATATGATCTAATACATCGGTCGTGCCACGATAAAAGGCTGTTCGTCATTCGTTGGTTTCCCGTGTCCTATGGCGGCTACTGCATAGGGCCGAGAAGAGAGCTTCCCAGAATGTCCGGTTTTAAATAAAGTAGAAAAATAAATGACTAAATAGTTCATCACTTTCACGACGACGACGACGAGGGATCTCCTGATGCACCACCCATTCGCTCCCTCAATTAGCACTCAAACTCGTTGGCCGTTATTGCACTTAGATCCTTCATCAGTCCCTCCAGGTTGGCCATCTCCTGGTTGAGCTCCTCGGTCGACGTCGACGGGGCCAACCGTTGGATTTCGTCCGTGGAGTGCTGCACCGCCGGCCCGGTTTGGAGCCGGTTCGTGAGCGAGTTCGTCGGAATGGTGGGCGGTTTCTTGTACGGGGATGAATTCTGCGGACGTATCGTAACCGAGGGGGTTTGTGCTGAAAGAGAACGGAAAGGAAGATTGTTATCAAATGTTCAGGTTTATTGTAGGGTTTTAAAATGCCCTATTTGGCTTATTCATTATTACTTCGAGTGGATCTAGGAGAGGAATATCTGAAGGATCGCAAAAAATCAACGACGAACGACGAAGAATACTCTCGAAAGCTTAGTGAAAAGCGACCGGAATATGTTCCGAACCCAACCATGCTTGGTGCATCCTGGAAACGTTAAGCTCCCCTTAACGGCTAAACGAACTACAACGGAGGAAGCGCCATACGGTGCGGGATCCAACAGGAGGTCGTAAGCGGTCTTGACATGGAGAACAGGGACGACCCTGGGGTTACGCCGCGCTCCCAAACGTTCCAACCCCGGTCGTGGCCCTGGCTTTATCAATCGAAGGAGGGGCCATACGACGCGAGGCAGGTACCGTAAGTGGTCGGGTATGGAGATCGCGGACGACCTCGATGGACCACCAATCGTCCCGAACCCTGCTTGGATCCAGGAGCATCTCGATCGAATCAGCGTCAGGTCGGCGAAGCTAACTACTAAAGACCTATGCAGTTGGACATAATGGGTGCATAAAGCACACGAGCCCCCATCCTGAAGTAATACCGACTGGTGGTTCCGAGGAGGGCCGGGGCTCGAGGCACGGGTGGGTTTTTAGCGGGTCTAGGAATTGGCGCCCTCATCCCCACACCCTGAGTTCTTCCGGAGTCTGGTTGCAGATTTTCCATCCCGTCTAAAACACACACACACACACACACACACACACACACACACACACACACACACACACACACACACACACACACACACACACACACACACACACACACACACACACACACACACACACACACACACACACACACACACACACACACACACACACACACACACACACACACACACACACAAGTTGCCTCAGCCAGTTCCAGCAGTGGAATGGTACAGAGTGAAGCAGCACAATCATCGAGCTCCTGAATCGAGTGTTCACCCCGAGAACGAGTGGAAGTCGAACTTGGCGGAGGTGCAAAAAGAGGTAAATGAACTACGCTGCACTCCTATAAAAAAGTAAGGGACTATCAGCAGCTGAAGGAGCTAGGAGGACAAGACGCACTCAAACAGGATAGATGCTGTTACTGTTATTTTGTTTGGAGATAAAATAAATAATAATTTGATTTGAACGAGGGTGGGACGTTTGGCATATGGGTCTTTGGTGTATGGATGTTTGGCCGAATGGACATTTGGCCAAATGGATGTTTGACCGAATGGATTTAGTCCAACTAGACGTTTGGCCGAATGGACGAAGAGGAAATAAGAATCTTAAACGGTATTTTCTAACGCATAGATCTATGGACTAGAAATAAGGAACCAAAAAAACATTCTCGAGTGCATTAGATAGCATCCCGATATTCTAGACTTATTACACAGAGTTTATCAATATGCGTGCGCATTTGCAGTAATAAGCAATCTAATAAAGTTTCAACTATATCAATTCACTTAAAAAACGAAATTTTTATGTTAAAAAATGCAAGAAATGTTATTCGGCCATTTGCCCATATACATGAGAAGTATGAAAATGTTTTGATAAAAACGTTGATTCCTGCTTTTAATTGAAAATATGTATTAGGTTAAAAAGCTAGACAGAATGGGTCATTATTTTTTATAATCTTGAAGAAATATGAAGTTCCTCCGAAAGATACCTTCTTTTGATTCTTTGCATATGGGCCTTCTATGACAATACAACATATAACTGCTTTCAAACATCAGCAGTCATTTGGAGTTTCACTGATCAAACAAATGTAATTTTCATGATTTTATTCATTTCAATTTGAGAAATTTTGAAACGACTGGAGAATTATATGAGAAACTAATATTTGATAATTTTGAGCTTCAAAAATTGCATTTTGCTTATTTTACTTTCGAGACGTTGTTTGGAATCAAATGGTTAACAGATGTTTAGCTAAATGGCTTCGATCCTCAAAATTACTTGGCATGGCATTTCACAGAAGAATCTGATTTTTTTCAATTTCGATTTTTCTCAAATGAGTTATTCGTCCTTTTGAATAATAGTTACAATAAACTTTATCAGAAAAAATCTAGCCTGACGATTATTAAAACATGGTGAGAGATAATATGATCAAACGAATGCAAAAAAAAAATGGGACAAGTTTATGAGAATATCACAATCTGAATGAAGAATACACATAAATATGCATTGACCTATTTTATTTCAAAATCACGATCACGATCACCAATCGTCCATTCGGCCAAACGTCTTTATCGGTATCATCGTTTGAAACAAAGTATTTTTTTGGGTTATTTCGTTTTCCACAATCCAGTCCCGCTGCCTGCTCTTACTCATTCACTCAACAATTTTCAAACGTGTATTTTCGCGGAAGTTTTCTTTGCAGGTAAAAATTTAATATTTTACTAATAAAATACCTGAATAAATTAAATACTTCAAGTATTATTTTACTTCTTAAAAAACCGCATTAACATTTGAAGATTTTTCTTCCACTGAAAGAAGTTTA
Organism: Aedes japonicus; assembly: GCA_034211315.2. NCBI lineage: Eukaryota > Metazoa > Arthropoda > Insecta > Diptera > Culicidae > Aedes > Aedes japonicus. Next base: position 111,115 of record JASCZW010005357.1, read on the forward strand.
CACATATAAATGTGCACTTTTACAATGATTATTAGCATTGTATTCAAATCAATATTCTTGAAATTACAGAAGACATGAAGGTGATTGTAAACGAAAACGTTTGTTGTTTCAATCATATTCGTTTGTATGTTTAAAACAGTTTAAAGTGCAGTTTGAATTATAAGTTATCAACAATTATCAACAAACAAATTTGTTTGTTTTGGCAGCTGTCATAATGAAACAACCAACATTAAATACATGTAAATTGAAAAGGATGTCAGTTTCAGTTGCACTTGCCTCCTTAATACCCGAAAAAAATACTCAAAATTTTAGTTTGTTCTAACCACCGTAGGTAGTCAAATCAAACTAATATAATGTTTGTGTCCGATTCAATACATAATTTGGGTTAAATGAAACTAGAATATGTTTGCGATTCCCGATGAAAAAATTACAATACAAAACCATTAAAATATGATTAATTTTATTACACAGAAAAAAAAAGTATTTTAAAAACCGTGTAAAATTTCCACTCGTTGAATTCTAAGCCAAAGGTGCGTAAACAACAAAATTGTTTGCAATCTTTCATTCGCCATACAACAATGTTTGCATTCTTTCATACAACAGGCTAGATTCAGGCGATATCTGTCTTTAATTTACATGAAATCTCCCATTATTTTCTGCCAAATTTAGCATTCCCTTTATATGCATTAGACAACGCAGAAAATTCAATGTTTCTTTTTATCTGTGTATTGTTGAAAAAAAAACTGTTCATTTAAATTTTATTCAAAATGATAATATTGATATCCTTATACTTTGACAATAGATTCTATTGTAGCCAACAATTTTATTTAAAAAAAAGAATGGGATAAGTTTTAAACTTTTTATTGCAGAGATGCATAGCAACCGTCAATTTTTACTGTAAAATTGCTATCCACAATAGATTGAAAACTATAGGTACTATAAATTACTATTGAACTATAAATTGTTAAATTATCTAAAAATATCAAAATCAGTTTCTGCTGTCTGATCCTTATAGAATCGAAAATAACTGATCTAGTAGCAAATAGAACCAAATTTGGCATGTGGACATTTTTTTCTATGAGGGCCTGTTCATAAACCACGTAGACTCATTTTTGAACAACTCAACCCCCCCCCCCCCCCTTCGTAGACTTTCCACCATACATTTTTTTTAAATTTTTGTATGGAGCGTAGACTTTTGCCAAACCCCCCTCCCCCCTGAAAAGTCTACGTGGTTTATGAATAGCCCCTGATGGTTGAAGATCTCTTCACTCTCTTAGAAAGGGAGGGGGTGCCTTTCATGCAAATGAAACTGAAATTTCTGCAAAACTCTTGAACTAAGAGAGCAAGAGAAAACAAATTTGTCTTGTGGGAATTTTAGAGGCAAGAAATGTATCAACGTAGCTCGAGACCCCTCCGCTTTCTGGTAGGGAGAAGTAGGGGGGGGGGGGGGTTGGTCGCAACAAATGAAACACAAATTTAATCCAATCGTGAGAATTCTTCCTACTGTTATGAACATATGTATGCAAGGGTTTTTGGGACCGAAATAGGTTCTTATGATGGTCTCTCATACCAATGAAATTCAAATTTCAGCATAACTCGAGAGCTAATCAAGAAAAAAATACAAAATTTGGCATGTGGGTATTTTTCGGAGACAAGAAATGTTTCTATGATAGTCTGAGTCATATCAGGAGAGGATGGCTCTCTTACAAATGCAACAGAATTTGTTTTGCATAACTCAAGAACTAATCAAACAAATGGAACCATATTTGGCATGTGGAGGTTTTTGAATGCAAGAAAGGTTTCCACGCTGGTAAGAAACCCCTCCCCTCTTTGGACGGGGTAGGGGGCTTTCATAGAAATGAAACACATATTTTAACCAAATTTGAGAATTATCCCTACTGTTATGAAAATTAGTATGCAAGAGTTTTTCGAGCCGGAGAAAGTTTTCATTATGGTTCGAGATTCCTCTCCCGTTTGTTAAGGAGGGGGGGGGGGTCCAATACAAATGAAACACAAATTTCTGCAGACCTCGAGCACTAAACAAGCAAATCCAACCAAATTGGGCAGGTGGAGTTTTTTGAAGGCAAGAAATGATTCCAAGGTGATTTAAGACCCCTACCCACTTTCGAAGGGAGGGGGGGGGGGTCTGGAGATTACTTTCGTACAAATAAAACATAAATTTCAACCAAACATGAGAGTTCTTCCTACTGTTATAAAAAGTTGCATGCAGGAGGTGTCGAGAAAGGTTCTTATGATGGTTCGAGGCTCCTTCTCCGTCTTGAAGGGGGGCTCCCATACAAATGAAACACAAATTTGTACATATCTCGAAGAACTAATCAAGCAACTGGAACCAAATTTGGCATGTGGGGATTTTGGAGGCAGAATTTGTAGTCCATGGTTGTTCGAGACTACTCTCTCCGGAGGGAGGGGGTAGGCTCATAAAAATAAAACAGAAATTTCAACCAAACATGAGAATTTTTCAGGCAACTGAAACACTAAATGTGAACTTCGTGGGGAAAGCAGCAGGTTCTGATGAAAGTTTGAACCTCTTTTAAGTCAAGAATGGGGAATGCTTGAGTTACTCTCAGTACTACGTGTGCACAAGAAGTTGATCAAAAGTTATGCAAGAGAAAATAGCGTTCAAATTGACAGGATATGGCGTAGTTTGAAAATAAATGTTTTTTCAATGAAATGCTTCTAAACAGACAGAAAAACCACTAAAGAAACTAAAGATCTGAGGGTACAATTAAAAAAATACACACCTACATTTGATTTTGCAGAAATTACTCATATTAGTAATGAGTAAACGAATATATTTGAACAACGCTCATCCCTTATAATACATAGAAGCGCCAGTTCTTTTATATTTTCATTCATTTAGTTGCAAAGGCTCACATTCAGCTAGTTGGGGAACGTCCATTAATTACGTCACGCAAAAAATGACTTTTTTTACCCCCCCTTCCCCCTCTTGGCACGTTTTTTGTATGGACCTTCAATTTTTTTTGAATGGATCGTCACGTTTTCTCATCCCCCCCCCCCTTCCCGCTTTACTGCGTGACATAATTAATGGGCCTTCCCTTGTTGATAAAAATAGAATTTAAAGTTTCAACAATTCATTTCACTGTATTCTTACAATAGATTCCTTAGCTGGATTTTAGCTGGTTTTATTCGAGTTTTGATAATGCAAATTAAGGATACAGTTGTTCCAAAAATTGACCACCGCTGAAGATGCCCTAACCCTTATTTATTCTCCTCGAACGAAGCCAAGCGGCTTGAACTATACATATGCCTATATGTGTGCATGAATGCTTATTGAGGAGTTCAAGTAAAGCTAAAGTGCCGTTTGACATCATAGTATCGTTAACTGAAATTAATAATAACATGCTGACTATTTTTAAACTGTATGGAATTTGGTCAGTATCGTCATTATCGACGATATTTTGCTTTTTATCACCAATTACTTTGCCAAAACAGCATGAAAGAAACTGTTTTCCACACAGCCATCTACGATGTTTAACCTCGTTTTTATTTACCTGGATTCCTCCATAAGAAACGAACGAAGAAAATCCAGCTCGTCTTCAGGAAGCACATGCAGAGACGTATTGCTGATCGGACGTGGTTTATGAAAGCTCCGATTGAAACCGAAGTTCAACGCGACTCCCGCAAAGGCCGAAAAATACCGGGACCATCATAATTTGAAAAATCTTCCAACGGTTAGTTGTCATAATTTTTAAATAATACCTAAAAGTTCTTACACAATTGTTGAGCTCAATTTTGAGTCGTTTATGACTTACTTTCGGCAACAGTGAAGGCACTCAAAATTTGAGTAAATTTAACTGGGATTGACAAGCCGATAAATCAAAAACATCTGTCTGGATTTAGTCGACGTTTTCGATTTGTTGACTTGTCAATCAATTGACAATTTAAATTTCAAAATTGAGTTACATTCGTGACCGTGCAGTTATATTTAAATTTTTTAAACTATTAAAATTTAACGCCTGTAATGACACTACCACCAACTGTTACTCACCATGTTTGCCCTGACTGCTGATGATCGGAGTCGATGCGGGTGGCGCAGGTACACTGAAGCTCTTCAGCGGATGACCTTGCCCCCGTTTGGGGGCATCCACGGTCATTCCTGGAGCGTACGTCACATTTGGATTGCTGAAAAAATTAAGCACTCATTTAAGGCGCACTCTTTTCTAAAAACCTGTAATAGCTCACCTATAGTTTCCTTCGTAGGTGTACGGATTCTCCGGCGTTTGTACTAACGAATTGGCCGGAGGTAGCTGCGGAGGCTGCTGCAGTAAACTCTGCTGCGAGAGTGTCTGCTGATCGAGTGATATATGCGGCCGGGATGCCATGTTGTATTGGGTGCGTGGGTATTGGGGTCGTTCCATTGTTGAACTCAATGGCGTCGTGGTTCCTGCGAAAAGAATGTTTAAATGATAGTGACCGTTTTGATTAAACGAACACAAGTTACCTGTATAACCAGGAACGTAGCTTCGCTTATCCAGCGAGTTCGTTACGTGAGTGATGGGCGTTTCACTGTCAAACTCGTGACCATTTACCGACCGGGGTAGGGTCATTGCTCCGCTACTGGATGCTCCTCCGTCTACCGAGCCCGGAGTCGTACTATGATTGCTCTTATCCAAATTCTTCAGCTCCATCTGATCGTGGTGGATCCAAAGGTCTGGTGGCTTAATTATGCCCGCGTTGTTCTTCTGGTAACTTTTCTTCGCGTGTTCAGGCGTTCCTTCCGGCTTCTTGCGACAAAGAAGGATGACTACGGAAACGGCAATTACTGCCGTTAGTATCGAAAATCCCACGATTACGTAGATCATTTCCGATGAGATCGCTTTGGGCATGGCAAGGTTCTCGCTGGAGTCGACATCGGCCCCAGTGGTCTGCGATACCATGGCAGAGAAAAGTCCATAACCCTTAGAGTTACGAGTTTGCACCTTGAAGTAGTACGTGGTGTGAGATTCCAGCCCAGTGATCTCCGCGCTGGTTTTGTCTCCGACGACCGCTTCGGCATTCCACTCCCGATCCCGTTTGTTGGGATCAGTGGTGTAGAGCACGACGTAGCCGGTGATTGGGCTATTGCTGTGCCGGGGTGGTTGCCACTGAAGGATTGCTGTTAGGGGGTTCCTGTCGTCGTAGGACACGATGAGGTCCCTTGGTGGAGATACTGGAGAGGCTTGATGAGTTGAATTGATGACGGACATTGACCAGGCGGACTGCCGGTGTCCTTTGACGACCTTGACTGCAAACTCATACTGAGTGCTCGGTCGAAGATCACCGATCATGCAGTTCAGATCGGTTGTGTTGTGAAATCTGATCCTGGTGCTGGCTGTTGGAGTGAACTTCACCACGTAATATCGGTTGTCGGTTACGTGTTGACTTTTGCTGAGCGTGGTGTCTGTCCAGTAAACTACGATGGAGGTACCGGACATGGGTATGGCACGCAGTCCGACTGGTACTTCCAGGGGAGTTGGCGCTTCGATGGGTGAGTCTTCTCGGGTCCGAACGGTATCGTAAATAGGGGGACCGTCGCCCATGTTGTTGCGAGCTCGCAGTGAGATCACATATTCAGTGTTTGGCTCCAGATTACGAATCTCGTAGACTCGAATGTGTTCTTCGACGTCTGTTGTGTCTTCATCCGGTATGCCCTTGCCCCATCCGAGGATATAGTTGCGGACTTTAATTTCCTGATAGTTGGGGGAAGCCCATGTTACGGTTATGCTTTCGGCCCCAGGACGTGCTGAAATGGAAAATCGGGTTTAGAACTTATTTCAAGGCCAGCAACTTCAGAGACTTACTTTTGATCCAACCCGGTTGTCCGGGAACCTGCGATTCATCCAGATCGTTCTCATACGTTTCAATATGATGCCACTCGCTGAAGGGTCCCGACCCGTTGACAGTCATGGCTGCGATCTTGACTTGGTATGCAGACAAGCGGTCCAAACCTTTCAGCTCCCAGTGCCTTACATTGGCCGGAGTGGTTTCCACCTGCAGAGGTTTCTTGTTTTTCCGGTATCGAATTTTGTACCCCGTGATCTGGCCGTTACGGTCTTCCACCGGTGGCGGCTGCCACCGGATTGTGATCGATGTGGAACTGGATGCTTCCAATGTAACATTCGAGGGGGCTTCCGATGGAACGGACGAGTGAGTTTTGACAACGATTTCATGCGACGGGTCTCCCATGCCCATCTGGTTCCACGGGACCACGTACAGTGTGTACTCGGTGTAAGGTCTTAGCTCAGTAATGGTAATGTCAGTTGACGTAGTGTCCGAGTACAGTTCGTCACCATTGTCGATTTCGGCGTAGTAAACTCGGTACCGGGAGATTTCCGCCGTAGACATCAGTGGAGGATCCCAGATGAGGTGGACTTCCTTGTCGGACACTGCTTCTCCTCGAATGTTCTGCGGAGGCCCGGCGATGTTCTCTTCCGAGTGAGTGCGAACTTCTAGGGTTTGCGAGGATTCGCCGGAACCATGGTTGCTGTTGCCAATGACTCGAAATTGGTAGGTCTTCCCGGGGAGAAGGGATTGAATGTTGACTTCCTGTTCGTCTCGGGATTTGGTGGTGATTTTTCGTTCTCTGTGGAAGATCGGATGATTAGTGTTGGAATTGAAAAGAATATTCAGAAAAGGTTACCGCTCGCTGGTGTGCATCTTGTAGTACACCGAGTAGGAAATGACCTCGTCCGGATTCTTGGCTGGTTCCAGCCAGCTCAGCGTGATGAATCTCGGCTTGACGATTTGTGCCTGCAGGTCCCTCGGCGGCCCAGGCAGTGGAGCTGCAAACTTTTCGCTTCCGTCTAACAGGTGCGATTTTGGAGATTTCCGTGTGACGGCATTGGGAAGGTACGAATTAGAAAAATGTCCAACCACGGCACCGTTTTCCGACGTTCGGGATCCGGTTAACGATTGGTACAGTTTGTTTGGATCTTCGTCGGGTTTCAGGGCATAGATTTTCCCACCGTCTTCCTCGTCGTCGTCATGTTCCTCCTCGTGCTCTAGGTACTCATCGTCCGTATATTCGTCATACTGAAACTTGTTCTGGTTCACATTTGCCTTGTCTTTGGTTTTGGACAGAAGACTATCCAGCACCACCTTGGAAAGTTTGGGATCCGAGTGGATGGGTTTTTCGTACGATTTCATTTTTCCCTGATTGTAATGGAACTTTTTGCTTTTGTGTCTTTTGGTTTGCCCTGTCGTCGTCGTCGTCGAGTCAAGTCAAGTCGAGCCAAACAACGTCGGATCGTTTGCATGCAAAAACAAGCCGAGCCCCATCCAATCGACGGAGCAATAAATCAAAATTAACCAAAATCCGAAGAGCGCAACCAAAATCGATAAATCGCAATATCCAACGGAAGAAAATGAAACGAAATCGGAAAAGAAATGTGGAAAAATATGTCATCAAATGCAAAACGAAACGGGGGGAAAAAAACGAACACAAATCGAACGAGACAACTGAGGACTCACTACTTCACGGGAGAAGAAATGGAATGGCGTCGAACGACAATAAATTACCTGGTTCGATAATCTCGAGGCGAGCCGCAGCTTGGACGCTACCGGCTGGGTTCGTTCCGATGCATTGAAACATTCCGGCGTCGGAACCAATGAGACCGAATATTTTCAAGTTGTGCCTGTTGAAAAATAATCGATGATAATTAATCAATTGAGATAATTTATAAACCCGAAACTCACCCCCCAACAATCTGCATGTACTCATTCGGAGTAATCAAATCCCCGTTCTTCAACCACTGAATGATGGGCGTTGGTTTCCCGTGGATGGAACACTGAAGCTCCAGCTCCTCCTTCTCGTAGGCCACCTTATCCTCGGGACTAAGAATGAACTTCGGAGGAACCTGAACCTGAACCGTCGCTGAAGCGTCCAACGAATCCTCCGAATTGCTCGCCCTGCACTGATAATCCCCCGCGTCGACGTCCTGTATCGAGCTGATTTGCAGCGATCCGGTCCCGATTATCCGAAACCTCGAATCCAAATCGTTCATATCGATTTCCTCTCCGTTTCTCAGCCACTTGATGGTTGGCTTCGGATTGCCATTGGCCACGCAGTCCAGTATCACCGTGTCGCCTTCCTTCACGGTCTGCGGTTGCGGAACGATTACGAACGAGGGAGGTTCGAAGCTCTGTGGTTGACCTGCGGTAGATTTGATGTTCAAATTCGATTTACTACTTATGCTGGAGAATATCCCGGAGGTGACGTTGCACTGATAGGTCCCCCGGTCGGCCGGGAGGACTTCGTCGATTTCCAGCGCACCCGACGGGAGCAAGAGCATTCGGGTGAGATCCATCCGAACGGGCGATTCATCCTTAAGCCACTCGACGTGGTAGCGCCCTGCTTCCAGGTTGAAGGGTAACATGGTGGACATGCACTTGAAGTAGGCTGTCTGACCAGCGTACAGGTAGATCTCGTGCGAGTCCTGGTTGATTTCCGGGCGGTCTGTGGGTTGAATCAGATGAAAGGAAGAGAAGGAAATGCATTATTGTAATGGAACTTGTCAATTAGGAAATCAAACAATTGGAATGATGTTTATTCGACAGCGTTAATAGGACATTTTTAAAATTTTCTTGCTTTTTTCCATTGTTTTGATAGAATTATAATCAAAACGAAATCACAGCAAGCGTCGCCGCGGACGCTTCAGTATTGAGGAATCCAAGTAAAGCTAAATTGAGGTTAAACATCGTAGTATCTCAAATTGAAATTGCTAATAACTTTCTGGCTATTTTGTGAACTGTATGGAATCGGTCAGTATCGTCGTAATCGACGATTTGCTGCTCTTTTTTTATCACCAAGTACTTTGTTCAAACGGCTTGAGAACTCATTTTTCAAGAACACTGTCCGAGCTGCGAAAATAACCCGGTGTGAATAGATTGAACTACAGTGAAGGTTATATTAGTAAAATTAATTTATGTTGTTTTACCTCTCTTACAGTGATTCATTCCTTTTATTAACGTCTCTTGAAACTGTACGTCTGCTGTAGAAGTTTTAGTTCATTCGAGACGGCTCTCTTACAGTGAGTTTTCTTCCTCCTGTACAGAAAATCTTCCTTCGGAAATGTCTTTATTCAACGATTTTAACCCGTAGCTTTACGTTGCTTTATGAATAAGCGCCATTTAAGACGTTTAACCTTAACTTTGCGTTACCTGGATTCCTCAATTGCGTGAGCTGTAACATTTTCATTCCTGTTTCACTACTAGGAAATGCGTTTATCATTCGAATAATTAAAGTTTGAAGTTAGTTATGAATCGGTGTTTCTGTGAATTAGACTTCACTGATTTTGGTTTAGAAGGCGATAGTCTGACTGTGGATGTTCTATTAAGCAGGGATTGGAATCAAACGTTTTGCAGGGGGCAACGATTAAGGATTTCACTGTAGCTCACGTGAATTTCAGTCTCAATGTGATGAACATATGGGTAAGATGAATGCATCAACCTAACATTCTAACATTCAACAATTTCATGTGCGTGCATCGTCATGTCATAGTTTCAGAGTGTCACACATTGAGAAGTATAGATCATTGCACCACGGCGTTATCAATGCAGTTTTGACATTTCAGGGAGCTTGTTTACGGTAAGATCGGTTTGAGATTGTGTGCTCTGAACTTATTACGATTGAAATTTAAAATAGCCGAAAAACAGACACCGGTACTTATTTTTACATCATTTCCTAATCTAAGTGTACAGAATCCGGAAAAAAATACAAAGAACAATTTCGTTTGAGCGATTGAAATCCTAACACCTTGTAAACAAACTCCCGGAGCTGTAAAAAAAATGAGGTTAACACATTCCGTGCAGAGTACACGCTCAGATGGAAATACCTAAAGATCATTAAAAAGTACCGATAATCGCTTAAAACTGCACCAAAATAATCCGTAAACACAGATTACCTAATATTGGGTAATAGTATTGAAGGTAGATAAACGTTAAAAATTACCGATTTTGTATCGTTACTTTCTTCTGAAATAATGTTTTACAGAATGCTGAAGCATTCTTCAACCATTTATTTAATATGTTAACCATTTATTCATTAGAATTTGTTTTCCAAATTATGCAGAAGGGAACAAACAAATGTTTATATGTATAAAAACGTAAATATTTTATTTTATATTAAAAAAAGTATCAATAACGTATGGTTTATCATCTTAGTATCTAAACCTGCAATTGATAATAACTTTCTGGCTATTTTTTAAACTGTCTGGAATTGGTCAGTATCGTCCTTATTGATGCGCTATTTTTATCACGAATTACTTTGATTAAGGGCATACGTAATCAAGTGCCTATCACTTCGAAGTTTTTTGACCACAAACGTCAAATACTATCGTCAAATACATCCGCTAGATCCATTGGTTTGCAATTTCAGCGTTGTTTGTTTTGTTTTGTTTGTGATTTTTAGTGTTAAAAATCAAAAAGTGATAATTAACCTAACCTTTAAATCACATGGAAAAAGGACTCCATCCAGTTTCACTTGAAACAGCTCAATCGTTTGTTTTGTCAATTTCTCGTAATACAAAATCCACCCGTGTTAGTTTCCAAATCTATTGGATAGAAAAACTCGTTATTCGAAATGGCTGTGGTAGATTAATGAGGCAAGTTTCCGGGGTCGAAACATTTCCCTGACGTTCGGATGATTTTATCAGGGGCTCTGCGTCGCAGTCAACCACATATAGATGAACGATAGTTAATATGATTTTAACAATTTTGAACGTCTGACAATCGGCAAAGATTTTTCATTGTTGTAATAAACTACTTCTTCCTTGAATATGTCGAAATTGTATATTAAAGTACGGCAAAGTTTTCTCTTACCACCCGTTCCTATAAAGCCTGTCCACGTAAGGTTTCGGACACTTTTCTTTCAGTGTAGATTTTGAATTGTTTCACGGATCGCTGAAACCTGCTGAAAGTGGAAGTACGCAAACGCATTTTGTACGAATGGCAGCAAAATTCGAACTAATCGATACGCGATCTTGTCAATAAAATAAAACTACCAAAAAGTAACGTGTTTTGCGTTTGCAAATCATTTGACCAGCGCTTGACTGTGGATCGAAAGATTGAAGGAAGGTACTGCGTAACTTTATTATTTTAACATTCGGATTTGTTAAATTATGTGTAAATTTCTATTGCTGCTATTACTTTGGTGTCCAAAACTTGACGTGGATTGGCTTTATTCTCAAACATTCTTCTCTTTATGGCACCACAGCCATAAGTCGTATGGAGCTAGAACTGTACGTCGTCTGTGATGAGTGTTTAGCGAATGATGGCATCACTGACCCAAAATGCATCATTTAACGCCATCTATTGGAATATAGCTGTCAAAATTTCAGGCAGATATGTCGAGTAGTTTTGTTTTGATAGCTTTTGATAGTTGTTAAGTTCACTTTTGTTTTGAGCCTTGGAGAAAGAGCAATATCAATCAGTGATTCGCTTTCCTTTTTTTTGAATGCGAAGACGTGTGAGGAAAAATCAAGGTGAGTGAAATGCCGTTTATAAGGACCATCAACCTTCGATGACTACCATCAGATATTGGTTTAATGAATTCAAGCGTGGCCGAATATCCGTTTTTGAAGAAGAACGTTTAAGCCGTCCGATTTAGGGGACTATGGAGAATATGGTTAGCAAAATTCATGATAACGCGTTAGCAGATCGCCGGGTGACGATCAGAGACATTGCTGACATTCCAGTGCACTGGAAAGTGACGAAAATGTGCTTAATCGTGAAACCATAGACAAATAGATAACACACTCATAAACTTTTCCTCGAATACTCGCTCAACGTTAAATTTAAAGACTGTACTCGAAAAAAATGATACGCAAAGATTGGCTTGTAATTTTGTTTAACGAGGACACTACCAAAATATCATGTTAATTTCTGTCCCCTGAGAGCAAAACATGCAAGCGTCCTTTAACCCATTAAAAAGCAGTCGAAAGCGATGAGAAAATAAATTCAATAAAGCACATCATTCGTCGAATCCCAAATAACAATTTTAGTTTTATTCCAGCCGTAAAGCACTCTTTCCGGCTTTGTTGATAAAACTACATTCAAAACTGTTTTGTTCACCAGCACCCCCTCTATGCTTCTTTAAAGCCGAAATTTGTACAAAGTAGCCCACTCTATATACGGGTTTGAGAACAAATAAATAAAACCTATACAAGGCCATAAAGATTTTGAAAATGATCTGGTGAAAGATGTTATGACCATGGGTCTCCGATCTACAGTTCATTTGCAATACATTTAAAATATGGTTTATTTATTTTTCCACATTTGAATTATTACTTATATTTCAATATAGCGATTGGAAAAAGGCACAGTTCTGCCACAAAGCCAATTTATCTTTGCAATGGGTACATTTAAACCGTTGTATGCATTTCCTGGAGGCAAACTGGTTTTATAATGCATTTTCTAGAGGCCATAATCAGAAAATACGAATGAGTCCTTAAACGGCACATCAAAACAGCATTTTACTAGTTCATAAAGTCGAAGTAAAACCTTTGATAGGAGTAAACGAAATTTGAGAAAACAAGGTTTTAAGAGCGTCGTAGGTTCCCATAAACATCACTAAAATATGAAACCTTTTGGCACCTCTTTCTGCCATAATGATACCGAATTGATTTCTAGTGGCCTTCATAAAAAATTAATAAAACTTGATAAAGCTGGATGGTTTTGGCAATGTTACTTGGGATGGCGTATGTGTTAGTTTCAGGAGACGTAATTTAACACGAAATCTTTCTTTACGTACCCCGTGTTTTCACAAACATGAATTACGTCTTGTGTAAAATTCATATTTTCTAAATGTGTAGCTAATGGTGAAATGTTTATATTAGCAAAATTCATCACGATCTGTCAAGTAGTTATCTAGATAGCATCGAAAGAAGAGCAAGTCCGCCATTAAATGATGTGCGTCATCGTGGAAAATCCGACTGCGTTTCACCGATGGTTCGGAAAACAGTTTGGATTCCCTCATTCGACGGTATCTCGGGTGGCGAGGTCATTCAAAGAGACTTACACAACCCAACGGCGGTCAGACAGCGGCAGAAAACCGAAGACAGCTGATCCGGTGAAGGCAAGGAAGGTGTCGACTCTGTGCATGAGTCGACTGTACCTTTCGATCCGCGATGTGGCAAAGAAGGCGGAGCCTTCCATCTTGTTTATCTAAAAACGATGAAACGTACCGGCCTCTACGTCTACCAGGTTAGAAAAACACCAAACCGGAACGACAAACAAAACCGTGCCTGCGAGCTGAACCGAGATGTTGACGAAACTGAAGTGCGTCGTGATGGACGACGAGACTTACGTGAAGGCAAACACAAAACATTTGCCGCGGCAGAAGTACTACGTTGCCACATCACGGTTAGCCGTTTCTGAAGGGAGTGGGGAAAAAGAAGATGGACAAATTCGCCAAAGGTCTTTGTTTGGCAGACCATCTGTCGATGCGAAGAGATGAGCCAGCCATATATCCCGACGGGTCTATGAATGGGCAAATCTACCGAGACGAGTGCCTCCATAAACATCTGATGCCCTTCAGGCGGTCTCACGGTTGCGAGACGCTATTTTGGTTAGATTTGGCATCCTGAAATTACGCGTGGCATTACGTGGTGTCAAGGGTAGAGTGCGGGCATTTGGTATACCAATGAAATATAAAGCTAGCATTAGGATTTTTGTTGATTTACTGAAAGTTTGAAGAAAATCCGACTGAGAATGAATTTTTGGCGATCATTTCTGTGTGGCTCATTTTTTACGAGTACAGTTTTTAAATGATTAACAGTTGGTAGTAGTGCAACTTATAAAGCGCATGCACTTTATGATGTAGTGTTTGATGTATACTCACTAAAAAAGTCTGTTCAGTTAATCATACGTCAAATTGTGCTCAACAGATGGCAGTAGCGTTTGCACAAAAAGGCTTTACTCGATGAAATGTCCAAAGGTGATATATCTGTTTGCCTGTGACTAAACTAAATACAGAATAAATTGTTGTTTCTGAATCGAAAAACAATTCCGTTTAATTAAAGCTTATCCAAAAATCTAGAATTGACTTTTTAAATTTTGAACGGAAACAAATCCGTTTCTGTTTTCATGAATTAGAAATCTTGAACGAACTCTTATCTTATTTTATGAATTCATGACTCTTTGTCATAGTTTCATAATTGAAATGACAGGTGCGAGTCATGAACCTAGAAAGCGTTGTTTTGCCTTTAATCTCAAGCTGTGTAATCAGCTTCATTAATCAAGGATCTATTCTAGAATAACAATAGCGTAGTTAGTACATCCACCATGTACTATCACAGCTCTTCACACCAACACTGGGTTTGAATCCCGACGATGGATTTTTTTTTGGTTACATTCAAAGCCGATCAAGTTGATTTTCCAGATTCTTGAATAATGTGTTCAGTATCATGAATTCAGCTCATGGTTTCATGATTCATGATTTTATTCCAGTTGGATAAATAGGTCATGGTATTATGAATATTGTTCATGGTGTACATTCATATCACGAAAACACAACATATTCATGAAATCATGACCTGTTTATTTTTATTTTAAAGAACAAATTATTTTCCGTGTGTACAATATTTATTTCATTCAGGAACAAGCAACTGAAGACCATGTATATTAGATTCGTATGCTTGTAGTATTTTTTTTCACTTATAACGGGTGTTCTATAATAAATGAGAATTTTTTCAGACATATAGTAAATTTTTTTTTGTCGTGCAGCACGAACGAACCCGCGGTAGTTCTTCGTCATTCACCGACACTGCGATTTCACGGTCGCTATCTGCTCTTCCGTGTACATGGGGGACTGAGTTTTCTCCCGACAGATGATGACCTCCACCTTGAGGGTTCGGTGAATCAAGGTTTGGAAGCAGTGATATTTTCGGCCGGCGTCACGCAAACTCGTTTGCGTCCTTGTTGTCGAACAGCTTTTTCAACGCTTCCGCCTTCTTTTTCGTCATTATCATCGCTGGACGGCCGCTACCGGCCTTCCGCTCCACGCTCAGGGACGTCAGGATTCGGTAAACTGTAATCACGGCCCGTTTTCGTCTCGAAAGTGGTCTATCTTAATTTTTCTTCCACGATGACCATGCGTTTTGTAAAACCGTACAACACGCTCGTGGAGTGCTTCCTGTTTCGACCGGGTTAATCGAGAGAGTTGGAATGATAACTCAACATTGCTAACAGTTTGTGAGCAGAGGGCAGGCTTTTCTCTCCACACATTCGAGCATTCCCATGTTAGTTAGCTCGCTTTTTGTGACCAATTGTTCAATCTTGTTGTTGAAAAGAAGATTCTCTATATCTCTGTGGTGGTTAAAACAATCGGAGGATATTGAAGTTAAACAGAGAGGAGAGCCTGTTGCCGTCGAACGTAACCGTCAAATCAGTCAAATTTCAATTCCTGCAGTATTCAACCAACTTTCGGCTGCGCCCTGTTGTTTACATGCAAATTTAACTGATGTTATAATATTTTTTCAATTTTTCGCACGGAAGTTTGAAAATGTGTGGTCATTCTTCTGAGCAAAGAAATCGGTGGTCTTCCGATCAGAAAACGGTCAGTTCAATTCGCATAGCGGAAAAATCAACAACAGTGCTCTTTTGTAGTTTCCCCAAGACGAAGTAGAAATCCCGGTTTCGCTGCCGCTACAATCGACAGAAAGGTAAGAGCGTCATCCTATAGCATCAGTTCGAGATGTCGCGAAAAAACAAAGTACTTCGGCGACTAATGTTATGCGTGCCAAGGAAAGAATGGGCCTGCCGGCTCGTCGCAAGCACAAGCAGCCAAAACGAAGCCCCAAACAGGCTGAACATGTGAAACCTAGGGCTCGAAAGCTGTACGACAAACTGCTGACCAAAACATCGGGCTGTGTTATCATGGACAATGAAATTTACATAAAACTCGATTATAAAACTCTACTTGGACCACAGTTTTATACCTCGCCGAAGGGAAAGGATGTTACTCGATCAGTGAAAGCCATTTACACCAGAAGAAGGTAAAAATATCTTGTCCATTCATTACGACAGACACAATGAATGGTCAAATCTATGTGAAGGCGTGTTTGCAACAGTTTGTACTAGAGTGGGTACATAAGAAACAATTTCGTATTCGCATCAAAGGAGATAAATCCACCAAACTGCCCACAGAATCGCCCTAACCAAACTTTATGGGCTTTAAAGAAGGCGAAGCTGAGAAAACACAGCGGATAGTGTGGACAATTTTCAGAGAGATTGACCAAAAATTGTGAAAATGGTAGGAGAAAGCACTGAGCAAAAGCTTATGAGTAGTGATAAGGGAAAAGTTAGAGAACTCGCTTACCCTACGAAAAATCAAGCAAATTAAAATGAAGATGGAAAGAAAACATGGTTATTTACTTTGATACTTACTATTTGATTCACAAATAATCAAAAATTACAGTATGTTCTATTTTTATTCGAGAAAAAAAGTGTATTTATATTTTTCGGAACAGTCTATACCATCGTCTCTTATGCAGTTATTCAAGGACAATGTGTTGTCGGCCCAAGCCACAGTTAATTCACGAACACACTTGGTTTCAAAAATAATAATAACAAATATCTGAATAACAAAGCTGCCATAATTTTAAATAACATTCGTTTGAGTTATTGTCTAGCTGTGTTCCAACTAAGTTGATTTTGAGTGATGAACAAATTATATGTCACACTACATTATGTACTAATTGAAGAGCAACTCAACCCTCATATATATTGTATGTTTAAAGAACAAAATCTTCTCAGTTAATAGAACCAAACCTCCATCCATTTACTCAACATACTCACCGGCAATGATCACCCGGGCCGATCGGCTCACGATCGTCCCGATCCCGTCCACCGTGAGCAAACAGTGGTAGAATCCCGTCAGGCCCCGGTTGCTCTCGACCGTGCTAATGTACAACGATCCATTGGTCAGCTGCGAACGGAATGTGTCTCCCACGATGCCGATGTCCTGCCCATCTGGACCACGCCACCGAATGTTCGGGGCAACCTTTCCCTCTCGGAGCACTTTGGGGTCCACGCGACCGGCGCACTGCAGCAGGACGGAGTTTCCCTCCGGCACCGTCATGTCCGAGGGTTCGACTGTGAATTCCAGCGCTGTGGACGAAACAGAAAAAAAAGAAGAAAAACGAAAGGGAGTCAGATGATAAATTACTTTTTACTGTTTCCAATTAATCAAGCGATCAGTCGCGGGTGATAGCTTAATTAAATTTTGAGCGATTAAGTGAATCATCGGAGTAGTACCCTTTCCCGCTGTGGCGTATCGCACTTCAGTTAATTGTAATCACATGTTGTGACTGCTGTGGGGTGAGCAACGTGACGATTGAAGTGCACTCTTTTCGCTTTTATGTTAGCAACTATCATCGAGTGAGCGCAACAGATGTGATTAATAGCCACCACCGCCATCATCGGCATCATCATCATCATCATCATCGATGGACGGAGGCGATTTTGCCAGTTTGGCTGGACGGAATCCGGTTGGCGGAAGAGGGGATTTATGCTCCGTCATCGCGCTTCCTCTATCAAGATGGTGTGAAAAATATAAAACTCTTCACACGATTATTACCACATTTCGAGATATGGGTTGTGGGCAAGTTAATTGGCACAGTAGA
Source organism: Aedes japonicus (assembly GCA_034211315.2). Taxonomy (NCBI): domain Eukaryota; kingdom Metazoa; phylum Arthropoda; class Insecta; order Diptera; family Culicidae; genus Aedes; species Aedes japonicus. The sequence continues at coordinate 128,757 of JASCZW010005357.1, forward strand.
ATGGGTGATTGTTATCAGCACGCGTTTTGTGGTTTCAGAGTATGCAACTGGCTATGCTTAATGTTCGATGTTTGCCGATTGATGAATTGCGTGATGGCAGTTTCATAAAGGGCTGTTTGGAACGGGTTGAAATCGACGCACATCGTACAGACAGATCTGGGATGAGCATGGTCGCTACTCCGTAATTTCGAGATTAGCTGTTACTTCATAGAAAACCAATAGATGATGCTTGGCACTAACATGCATCCTGGATGAGTAAAAACTGTTCATCCAAGCAATACCGGCGCCAACACGGCCCAAAAGCAGGTCTTTTTTGGAAACTTAGAACACCTCTGTAATAATTGGGATGTTATTAAAAAAGCATTTTTAGAGCACGGTTCGTTTTGATAAGCGATACGCTGAATTTGCAGTCCATCTAGTATGCTAATTACACATTAATAATAAATTCAATAGGTATGAATACGCTACTCACCCTTCCCAAGTAACATTGCCAAAACCATTCAGCTTTATTAAGTTTTATTACAGTTTTATGAACGCCACAGGAAATCAAAACTCCTATTAAAGGTTTTATTTTGACTTTATGAACTCATAAAATGCTGTTTTGAAATGCCTTTTTAGGACTCATTCATATTATCATATTATGGTTAGTTGAAAAAGAATTTTGAAACCATTTTGCCTCCAGTAAATGTATTCAACGAAAAATTGCTATTTTGAGAAATCACCACATGACTAAATAGTTTTATAGTAGCCATTGCGAAGATAAATTGGCTTTTTGGAAAAACTGTGATTTCTTTCAATCGCCATATTAAAGTACAAGAAATCATTGAAATGTGGAAAAATATGCACATCAAAAATTAAATTTGATACAAATGACCAGTTTTGGCATTCTTTTAACCTGATTGAGTTCCATCAATTTTTAGGAAATTCATGATTAATTTATCGAATATAGTTGTTTCAATTTTATTTTTCTTGTTTTAAACTCGCATAATTTTCGAGGCGCATTAGTTTTCAGTTTTTATCGTGCCAATGTTTACCGTAAAATTAAATGCGCATATGATTTAGAGCATGATACGGTATATAAAACTCAATTTGCTTTGGATATTTTGCTATCAAACATAATATCCCACTATACTAGAACTTTTTCTTACATATTATTTACTGTTAAATGAATCAGAAGAGCTGAGAACCGAACAGAGCAGAACAACAAAAACCAACCACGATATCACAATGAAGTTTGACAGCCGTGGCCATCTGGCCCCATTCAGGTTTTGATGGCAGCCAATAGGTTTTATGAAGGTTCTCAAGTGGTCATAACATCTTTCACTAGAACATTTTCAAAACCTTTATGGTCTTATAAAGGTTTTTTTTTTTTTTTTACAACCGTCTAAAGATTGGGCCACTTTGTACATATTTCGGCCTTAAAAAAAGCATAGAGACGGTGTTTGTGGACAAAACAGTTTTGGATGTAGTTTTATCAACAAAGCCGGGACGGGTGCTATTCGGCTGGAATAAAACTAAAATTATTACTTGGGTTGTGCTGTATGACGGGCTTGAGACGTTTCTCAAAAGAATCGCACGCGGCATGCACATGGCCCATCGGCATCTCGACCCAGGTCTTGGAAACGAACTTCTAAAATTTTCCACAATACCCCATGATGTTCGCTCTGGTTGGCCAGCATGTACGACCATACCTAAAATTCCAGGGAATTAAGGCCCGGGGAGCTGGGAAGCCATAAAGTCTTATCGAGAAAATCAGTCAAATTCTACCGACAGCATTCGCTGAGTGGGCCGGTGCACCGTCCTATTGAAAAACGTAATGATCCTTCCCATACAGGTCCCGAAGTGGGCAACAATTCTCAAGAACCTCGGTCTTATAGTACGCCGTGTTGATTTTCACGTTTTTCTCGATTCCCACGCCTGGAAACGGTCCCCTAAACCATCACCGACGTGGCGCTCTGGAATCGCAGGATGTTCATATGGGCGGGAGGGGCTGGCCATCGTCGGCGTCTACATCCGAACATTTTGCGGCTGTTGGGAGACAATGATTTTCTCATTAGAAACCACGAGCTCCTGAATTACGTGCCGCTAAAGTAGCAGTTATGCTCTGTCCAGCTCCTTCTTCATTGTAGCCTCTGATACCGCATGAGCCTAGTGTTTCTTGTACGTCTTGTATCCCAGGTCCTTCGTCATGTTGGTGTGGGCAGACCACTATCTATTGGTGGCTGAAGTTGGCTCCTCGGCCAACCGGCATCGGACCACCAGGCGCGTCAGATGGGAGAGGTTCCGACAAAACTTTGACGATAACATCAATTTCGACATGCACCTTAAGTCGATTGATGACAAAGAGCGACTGCTATAGAGCATCGAGCAAGCGATCTCCCAGGCCCAGGAGCAACTTGTCCTAGTGATAGATTAAGTGAGCAATTCTGTACTCATTGATAGACCCACTAAAGATTTGATACAATTGCGCAACGCCACACGGAAGCAATACCAGCGAACTGGTCTGCCCACTTCAAAAAGTCATTGCAATCGAATGACAAAAATTATTAAGGCCAAAATGGCGGACCTCAGAAATAACAACTTTGCTGACAAGATCCGCTCTTCCTCAGATTGTGCAAAGCCTTTCTGGAAGTTGGCATTCATTTTAAAAACTATACCAAGGCCCATGCCACCGATGATCCCACTAGACAGCAATGGCTCAAAGAATCGCTTGATAACTCCTGCAGAGAAGGCTGCTGAGAAACGTCAACACTTCGTCAGCTCCCACAATATTGGATAAAAAATCGTCAGTTCACACAAAGCTACCATTAGCGCGCTTATTACTAACATCCATCTGAGCCCCAACGATTTCTCGGAAGAGTCGAAGATCTCAGCTGGAGAATTGTTGACCTAACGGGTGTCCACTAAATAATGAGAACGAAAAGAATGGGTCAGGAAAAAAATACCAGTGAAGTTTTGTTCAAACTGATTTATTTTATTAAAAGGGTCAACTTAAATCTTCAAACTAAGTTTAGTGAATATTGTCATATGGTCCGTGGTCCGCCGTGCGGCGCAGCTTAGTCGTTATGCTGGAACATGACCGTTGGACGGCAGCCACATCGATTTTTCGGATGCAGCTTTTGATCCTGTTGGTAAGTTGCTTGGTGTTCTTGGCCTTCCAATTATCCTTGTATACCATGGAGCTCAAAAGACCGAAGAAATCCTCGATAGGACGGCACTGTGGCAAATTTGTCGGATTCCGGTCTTTTGGGACATATGGTATATTTTGGCTCTCCAAAAACGTTAGCGTTTTTTGCGTAGTGCGATGATGCCTTGTCCGGCCAAAACACGTATTTGCCATCCGAGTGATGTTGTTTAAGAAATGGGATGAGTATTTTCTGCAAACACTCTCTTTGGTACACCTCCTGGTTGATGGCCAAACCGCTTGGTTTGAACCACGGCTTCGAAATACCCTTATCGGATATTACGATGTATAACATAACCTTCGATTCAAATTTGTGCTTGAACTTATACATTACTTTTGGAGGAGTAGTAGATTTGTCCTTAGTGTAGAATCGGTCGTTTCCCGGTATCTGAGACTTCGAAAGAGGAAAGTAGCTTTCGTCGTCCAGAACGAAAGATTTTCCGCCGTAATTCCGAGTCATCCAGCGGCATTGGGATTTCACGGTTTGAATCTGCTCATCTGTGTACTCTGGGGATCTGGTTTTCTTTCTACACACTATTCCTTCTTTCTTTAGCGTCTTGCAGATGAGTGACTTCGAACAATGGAACTTTCGGGCTGCTTCCCGTTGACTTACCGAATCCTTGTTGTTGAACATGCTGCGCAGCGAGCGGAGCGTTTTCTCATTCATTATTTTCGCTGGACGGCCGCAACCTTTCTTCCGGGTTACTCTCATGCATGCCAGGATACGGTATACGGTGGATACCGGAACTTTTCACGACAAAAATGGTCCACCGTGTATTTTTTCCACGATCTTCGTTCGCTTGAAAGAATTGTACAACGCGCGCGCAGTTCTTCCTGTTTCGACGGCATGCTGAACACGACTGAACCTGTTAGAGTGAAATAAGAGTGTATGCAAATTTTCTGGAGAGTGCAACGATTCATTCATCTAAAGTGACATTTCTATGCGGCCGTTTTTGTTCTGATGGAAAAGTATTGAAATCATTCTCATTTTTTAGTGGACACCCGTTAGCACACCAATGCCGCGTATCAGAAAAATTGTGAACTGTTGGTCATCAATGAAAAGGTCTTGATCCACTAAAAACCATAATCGAAGACCACATCTTTTATAGTCTAGTGGTATTATGATTGAACTGAAACCCTAATTCTAGACAAAATAGTCAAAAAGTCGAAAGTAACATTTGTAAACAATGACTTCTATTTTTCTGGGATCTGCTTGCTCCCACAAATAACATAGCACCAGATACAGATACAAGGAGTTATTACCTTCCCGTCGGTAGTCGATATAGATGTTTACAACCTGGCATTTCCTGGAAATTTACCTTTAAAGTCATTGTTTACAATTGTTACTTTCGACCTTTTGACGATTTTGTCTAGAATTTTCTTAAAAAAAGGCTACAGTGAGTTGCCTAAGAGGATCACCAGACGGAAATGCTAATTTGTATTGCTTCTGTACATGTCATGTAATAAGACCGATTCGTTGAAAGGAGATGCTCTATCTTTTCCGTGGGTTTCGTGTATGTGCTTCGGTTTTAGTTCCTTCATAGAATAGGGACTATAATGTACCATATACAGTTTGAACATGCCATAGGGAGGAACTGTAGAGCGGTTCCACGGCAAATCAGTAAATGAGAAAACAACGTGTTCGGAATAACAGTATAAGTGTTTTGGCATGAGGCACGGTCGTGTTGATACGAGAGTAACTTTTGAGAAGGGCTTATATGTTTTTGATACAACAGTTTTAGGAAAACTCGGAGTAACTCGGAAATCCTTCATTTTAGAGAAAAAAAATGTCTGAGAAGAATTGGTAGCGAATCAAAATGTCCATAAAAATATACACTGAACAAATCTTTACATGTTAAAATCATAATTAAAACTTACAATTGATTTTTTTTAAATTTCTATAGTAAGATTCGAACAAAAAACTCATTCTTTAAGAGATAAGAACATGTATGAACATGCATGTACAAAATATTGTTAAAAAAGTTTGCCCAATAGCAGCTTTTGGAAGACTTTCATAAAATTAACTTAGGTTTATCAAAAGTACTTTACAATGACAAAATATGATTTGACATCAATTTTTTAATCGAAATGCGCATGGTAATGATCTCCCTAGAGGTAGCCGTTTTTGAGATATTTTGAATTTAATTTCATAAGTGGCTAAAAACTTAAGAAACGCGCCCTTTTCATAAGTTATTCGAGATGGTCGAGATGGTGGTTGTTTCAACAAACATGGATATTCCAACAACTTTTCTTTGACTTACCAACGATTGGACTAATAATTGGAAAGTTATAGGTGATTACTTCAACTTTATTGATTTTTTTGTCGGATTCCACGTAAATTTCATAAGTAATTTTGTAATTCTGCTGGGTTTAATCAACAGTAGATGAACATGATTGCCCATTGGTAGTCAATGTAGTCAATACTTTATTATCTCTACTAGGTACATTTACTGGTCATTTAGAAAATTTTCCCAATTGGTTTTATAAATAGCAGCTACCCGCGATGACGTCAGACAAAGTGTTCATGGTATTGAACATTGTGGTAGTTTGACTTCGTCACTCGTCAACCCAGCAATGTTTATAATATTTTTTCTACTGTCAAAAGCAAGTCACATATTCATAGCAGAAATGTACCTGTTAAATAGAATCTGTAGGTATGTACAGATATGTCATTGTAACTGATGTATGGCTCTATTGGAACTGCTTCTCTTCGGCAATCAATAATTAATTTGTAACCCTCAGTTCGTGAAATAGCAAAGGAAAACGAAAATAAAATTTTAAAGATTGTTGAGGTGTTGATGACCGTTTCTCAACAGCAAAAGGAAATGTTCATCCAGAAAACGTTTTTTAACCGAAGCATTTATTCAAAAGTTTGCTGAAATGCAATGTAAGGTATTTCTGAATACTTCGTTAAAGATTTGCGACTTATGTCATATACACTACCGAACTGATTTGCAAAGGAGCAGCCGTAAACCTGCTACCTTGAATGAGAGTCAGCCGTTATCATCACGGGATGGTTTAAAAGAAGTACCTTCGGCAATTTCGATAGTGTCAGCAGTACCCTAAGGAAGGGAAGTACCAGACTGCTCAAGAACGCAAAATATCGATCTCTTCAACATGGGAATTTCGGGAACTGGGGTGTCTCCAATATCATTGAAAAACACCCCAAACAAAAATATGATGAAATAATAAGGGCTATGCGAAAAAACATATTCAACTTTGCCGAAGAAGAAAACAAGACGAGGCTTTTGGTTCAGGAACAAAAATCTTTTAGCAAGTCATGAAATTAAATGCATAATATCTCGAAAACGGTAAACTCTGGGGAGATCTTTATTTTGCATATTTCGATTGGAAATTTGATGTAAAATCATAATTTGGCATTGAAGAGTACTTTTAATAAACATAAATTATTTTTCTGAAAAATTTCCAGAAGTTGCTGCTGGGAAAACTTGTTTAACAATGTTTTGTCCATGCTTTTCTTATCTCTAAAATAATGGATTATTTATTAAACTTTACCTTTGAAATAAAAAAAAAAATACACTGAAAATAGCGTATTTTGGAAATGTGAATTTTAAGTTTTAATTAAAGGGTGATACGGTCAAAATTTGGTCAAGGGAAAACGCGTGAAAATCGGTGAAATCGTTTATTTAAAAAATCAAATTAAATTTCTTTTTCAAGTTCAATTAGTATAAAATTCAGGAAAAATATTCAGTTAGGCTTCCGCTTTTCCAAATCCGAATTGCCGGGCCTTACGCTTGACCCCTGCCATCAGATTTTGTACAGCCACCTTGTCCACCTTCTTCGCCGCAGAAAGCCAGTTTGTCTTGAACTGCTGCTCGTCCTTAGCAGTTTTTTTGGTCTTCTTTAGGTTCCGCTTGACAATAGCCCAGTATTTCTCAATTGGGCGGAGCTCTGGCGTTTTGGGAGGGTTCTTGTCCTTGGGAACCACCTGCACGTTGTTGGCGGCGTACCACTCCATGGCCTTTTTACCGTAATGGCAAGATGCCAAATCCGGCCAAAACAGTACGGAACAACCGTGTTTCTTCAGGAAAGGCAGCAGACGTTTATTCAAACACTCTTTCACGTAAATTTCTTGGTTGACAGTCCCGGAAGCTATGAAAATGCTGCTTTTCAAGCCACAGGTACAGATGGCTTGCCAAACCAGATATTTCTTTGCGAACTTTGACAGTTTCGTGTGCTTGAAAATATCTGCTACCTTTCCCCTTCCTTTTGCCGTATAAAACTCCTGTCCCGGAAGCTGCTTGTAGTCGGCTTTCACGTAGGTTTCGTCGTCCATTACCACGCAGTCAAACTTCGTCAGCATCGTCGTGTACAGCCTCCGGGATCGCGCTTTGGCCGTCGTATTTTGTTTATCATCGCGATTTGGAGTCACTACCTTCTTGTAAGTCGATAGTCCGGCTCGTTTTTTGGCTCGATGCACGGTTGTAGACGATACACCCAGCTTATTTGCGGCATCTCGGAGAGATAGGTTAGGGTTTCGCTTGAAACTACCGGCAACTCTCTTTGTCGTCTCAGCGGCTTCCGGTTTTCGATTTCCCCCCGATCCAGACTTCCTGGCTGTCGACAAACGTTCCCCAAACACTTTAATTACATTTGTAACGGTTGATTTGGCAACTTTTAGCGATTTTGCCAACTTTGCGTGCGAGTAGCTCGGATTTTCGCGATGTGCGAGCAAAATTTTGATACGCTGCTCTTCTTGCTTGGACGGCATTTTGACAACTGAAGAGTGAATTCCAAAATCAAAATAGGAGCAACATTCTACACACACACACACACACACCTTCAAAATGAGGGGTGTTAAGGTTTTTTAAATGCAAAATTGAAAGAAATACGTCAAGTTGATATTGACCAAATTTTGACCGTATCGCCCTTTATGATGTGTATATTCTTTTTCATGGACATTTTGATTCCCTTCCATTTCTTCTCAGACACTTTTTCTCTAAAACGAACGGTTTCCGAGTTACTGTTTTCCTACAACGGTTGTCTCATAAACAAATAAGCCCATCTCAAACGTTACTCTTGAGTTCAAACAATATAACCTTATGTCAAAGGACGTATTCTGTTGTACTGAATATGTTTGCGAAATTTCTTCCAAATCTAAGCGGCTCGTGTCAAATTTTGACATTTTATGGCCAGTTTCGCCTGGAACTGCTCTGTGCGCAATGGCAAATCTTACACTGGTGGTGACTTCCCTTCAAATTACATCACATCGTGATTTTGATTTGTATATGGAAATCTAACTGATTATCTATTCTTTGATGTTGAAGGTATTACTATTATTATTCTGAATGCTGAATGTATTACTAGTATTATTCTTTTCATTTCTAGTTACAGTTATTCCACTAAACAACTCACACTTTCTAGAATTCATCACTGCAACAGACAAGTATATTCATTCAATTTTCAAGAATGCCCACTAAAGCTAGAGTCAATGTAAATCTAGCCGCACGGTTTAACACACCACGACGTCACTGGTGGTTGGAACAAAAGACGTTTTGACAGGCATTTGTTGATGTTTCGTTGACGAAGAAATTGGGGGAAAGTTTTTCTCGATTGATTGACGCATTTCGAAATAACGGATTATTGGACTGGAGAAAAAAAAAAATGTGCAAAAACATCTAGAGAATCCTTCGTGGTCTGCCTCAAAAATAGTAAAAGTGTTATAATTCCCAAAGTCAACGATGTGTCTTGTAATCAAACGTTACAAGGATGCTCTGAGTGTGGATAGAGCACAGCGCCTCGATCATGAAAGTAGCACTAGGAACAGAGAGCTGAGGAGACAGGTGTTGAGGTACGTGAAAGGCAACCCAGACGTGATTAGGCAAAAAAATAAGATTCCAACTTTTCCGCGTAACATCTTTTCAAGAGAAGGATATAAGTCTATTTGTGCCAGTAAACATCAGCATCGCTCCCTGAAACTAAATGTAGTGTCCAAAAAATTTAGTTTTGATTAAATTTGAAGGCTGTATTTTAATGGATGACGAAACATATGTCAAAATGGATAATTAACAAATTCCCAGACGAAAATTTCACCTGGAAACTGGTCGTGGGTATAAATTTGTTTTTGCTGATAAGTTTGCTCGGAAACTAATGAATTGGTGAGGAATCTGAAGTTGTAGCCTTAAAACCAAGCTTTTCCTCACATCTCATACAATGACGTCGAAGGTTTACATTATAGAGTGTCTGAAAAAGCGGATTTTTTTTATTATTATTATTATATATTGTGACATTCATCTGACAACATGGTCTACATGAATAAAACTTAAACTAAACAAACTAAACAAACATATTGGAACTCAGCAATCGTTGTCTAAAACTCTTGGTACTAATACAAAAGTCAAACAAACTGTACACACTGTTAAACGTACAACACATTACACGTAGTGGATCGTTCTGACCATAATCGGTGCGTCTAAAATCTAGTCTAAAGAAATCAGTGCGTCTCAAATTACGGGGAATGACATTAATGTTGAGTTGAGCCAGGATACTAGGAGAATCTATGCAACCGGTTAGAACTTTTTGCACAAATAAAACTCTTTCCAATTGCCTTCTCCTGCTCAATGTGTCCATTCCAAGAAGCCGGCAGCGATTTTGATACGGGGGCAGATCGGTAGGATCACGCCATGGTAGGAACCTCAGCGCATAGCGAACAAACCGTGACTGAACAGCTTCAATCCTCGATGTCCAGATTCCAGTATACGGACTCCACACCACAGCAGCATACTCCAGAATGGATCGTACCAACGAGTAGTACAACGCACGTAAACAATATGGATCTCTGAATTCGTGGGCAATTCTAAAGATAAATCCCAAGTTTCGGTTAGCTTTAGAGATTACAAATGAATAATGCTCTCTAAAGGTGAGTTTCATGTCCAGATGCACTCCAAGGTCTTTGATCACGGACACTCTCTCCACATGCTCACCACCAATGTTGTAGTTCCATGCGATTGGATCTTTCTTGCGAGTGAATGAGATCACCGAGCATTTGTTGGTGCTGATGGTTAGCTCGTTGATTCCGCACCATTCCGCAAAAACATCTACGAGTCTATTGAGGTCCTGACAGTCTTCGATTGAGCTTACAATACGATAGATTTTCAAATCATCTGCCTACAAAAGCCGACACCCTCGTGGAAGTACAGCGCACACATCGTTAAAAAACAAGGAAAATAACAGCGGGCCAAGGTTGCTTCCCTGAGGAACACCGGAGGAGTTTGAAAAATTGCTGGACTGCGCTGTCCCAACTTTCACAGCCAAGCGACGATCTATCAAATAGGATTTTAGCCAGTTGACAAAGTTTGGTGCAGCTCCCATCCGTTGTATCTTCACCTGAAGCAGGGCATGATCAACACGATCGAAAGCTGCCTTCAAATCGGTGTATATAGTGTCTATTTGAGCCCCATTTTCCATATTTCGTATGCAGTATGAAGTAAATTCTGTGAGGTTAGTGACCGTTGACCTCCCGGCAAAAAATCCATGTTGATTGCATGAAATGTGGTTTTTTGCTGCATGAAAAAGCGTTTTATTAATAAGAGTTTCCAGCAACTTAGAGCCTGCACATAAAGATGTAATGCCGCGATAGTTTGATACGTTTCCGCGATCGCCTTTTTTGAAGACAGGAAACATAAAAGATTCCTTCCATCTATCTGGGAACGTTGATTGAGCGATTGATTGGTTGCAAATGGCTGTTAGAGGTGCGCAGAGTGCAATTGCACACTTTTTGAACACAATAGGCGGAATACCATCCGGTCCTGGCTGACACGAACACTTAAGTTTGTTGATAGCATTATTAATGTCTGCTTCAGAAAAGACTATATTCTGTACTTCTAGTACTCCTTCTGGAACATTTTCAAGAGCAGCATTAATGTGTTGCGAAGAAGCCATTTCAGGCTTGAAAACACTCGAGAAATGGCACGCAAATAGTCTGCATATCTCAGCGGGAGAGGCGCCTGTGTCTGTACCATAAGACATAACAGACGGTAGACCATTTTCCTTACGTTTTTCGTTTACAAATGACCAGAAGCGCTTGGGGTTACGCTTCAAATTATATTGCTTTTGCTGAACATACCGTGAGTATAGCAAGCGATTGTAGTTCCTGTATCTGTTGCTGGCAGTCTGAAAGTCTCGCTTGGTAATCAGGTTCCGGTTTTCAGAGTAATGTCGAAGAGCCCTAGCGCGTATCCGTTTCAAAGTTCTCAGTTTTTGATTCGACCAGAGAGGACTCTGATTGGGGCTTGGTGAGTGAATATGAAGACGAAACATTTCAGTGAGCGTGTCAGTTAGGATTTCGACAGCTTCGTTGACATCAACAGCAGTATGTAGTGATGTCCAATCAGTCTGCAGGATGGCACGGTTTAATGCAGGAAAATCAGCTTTGCGGAAATTGAATTGCTGTACCACAACGGGTTCTACGAGGTAAATTGTTGTAAGACAGCTTAGTTTAGCAAATAGTGCAGGATGAAATGCATCCATTTCAACCATCGGTTCAGCAGCTTCCGTAATATTGCACTGACAAACAGCTCTTTCATTAGCGAAAACAAGGTCAAGGGTACGGTTTCTGTGGTTCACAACTGGATTTAGTTGCTTCATGTTTAGTAATGACAGACCATCGATGAGTGCAGAGCTAGATCTACTGAAGGTAGATTCACATGGATCAGGGTATAGGTAGCCCCCAGAAGCACTTTTCCATGCGAGCAATGGTTGGTTGAAGTCGCCAAACAAAAGATGAGACTCACGTAGTCCAAGAGAGTCTGAAATTTGAGTGACGCACTCGATATGTCGCTCAATATAGACGAGATCAGTAGCAAGTTCAGGAGGAATGTACACTACACCAATGCAAACATTACTATCCGCAGTAGATATGCGTACCCACAGCTGTTCCAGTTCGCTATGCATAGAGACTGAATTAGATTTTAGCTGGTTTGAAACGGCAACGAGAACTCCGCCTCCACGCTTTTTTCCGGTGAGAACAGCATCACGATCCTTTCTATATACGGTGTATCGATCTCCAAACAACATCAACGAAGTGAATTGCTCGTTCAGCCAGGTTTCGGTAAGTACGATCACATCGTAATCCGCGTCTAACGCAGCGAGAAAGAATTCATCCATTTTTGTACGCAATCCTCTGACGTTCTGGTAGAAGATGTTGAGACAGCGATGAGCTGAGTCATGAAGCTGATGATTCACATCGATCGATGATGGCCGACAACACGTAGCGTTAGTTTCATGACACGCGTAGTCGCTGGAATTCAAATCGTTCGAAGGGAGCTGGAATGGTTGAGTTCTTTTGAGAACAGGTGCAGTGTCTATGTACGCTTCGGTTGGACATATACTGGTCTTGTATTTACCTGGACCAGCTGGGTCATCAAGCTGGTGATTTTGGCCCACTTGTTTCGATCACAAACTTGCTGCTTTTATCCTTCATTTGGCAACACAAGACCAACGTTTTGTTTTGGTCGGATCTAGCCAGCCGCCACTACTCTAAGGAGGCACTAGAAAGGTATGCTGCAAACAATGTTAATTTCGTCGCCAAAGAGATTAATCTTCCGAATTGCCCTGAGTTCAGACCGATCGAAAAATATTGGGCAATAGTCAAGCGAAAACTTTGACGATGCGGTAAAGAAGTGATAAATGCAAAAAAAATGCCTTTAAAGTGGAATAAGTTCGCCGGTACACTGTGCAGATCATGATGGCATCGATCACAAGTTAAGCGCGACCGTTCGTTCGAAATGGTGAAATGAAATAACTTGATGTAAATCGCTGAAAGCTGAATAATAACCCTTACGTTTGACGTTTTGATTAACCGTGTATGTTGTTTAGTTCTTGAGTTATGGTCACTTGAATGCGTCCAAATTTACTTTGAATCGGGCTTTATTTCTGTAAGCAAAGTAGGCCAATGTTCTACATTCCCTACACCGTGATGAAAGTCTGCCATTATGGCATACTTTTCCAAAAATATGAATCATCGACTTAAAGACATTACTATCGACACGTGATACATCCACCTGTTTGCAATACAAGGCTTTTATAGTGCTCGTAAACCGTTGCCAGTAATATATCAATCTAGCATTGCAAAAAAACAGAATTATCGAGCTTATTGGTCTCCTGTCTGATTTGTCTAAGCAGACTCATCAAGCATGAATATAAATACTCCATTTTTTGGTCCCAGTCCAGAACTCTTCGCTCATCCCCATGTCAGACAGCAAGGGCCCCATTTTCCGCTTCAAATCACCCCTAAACAATACACAAACACTCCGAGCAAACCGAGATACAACCGGAAGTTTAACTTGCTACTCCCTTCGTCCGGAGACACAAACTTACAAACCACGCTTCCTTGGCTCGAGTCAGCCCAACATGTGTTGTCGCCGTACAGCCTGGATGTTGGAGCGGGGGCGACCTCCCCACAGAACTTTGTTGCTACACACATGTTGTATTGTATGTTGCGGGAGGAGTTCAGACGGAGATGATAATGGTGCGTCTTCCAGTAGTTGGTTGGCCGATGTGCAATTTTTGCTCCCTCCCCAACTTTCTGCGCGCCTTCAAAAGCCATTATATTTTATGGGTCGGTGGTTTATGTATGACAGCAGCGTGTAGTACACTTTAGCGCGACTGCACATAAATCCCTGCAAAGTTCGGAGCAATCGACCATCGTTGTCTTTTGCCGGAAGAGGAAAGTCACTACCTACCCATTGCAAGGGGGGGTTGGTAATTGGAGGGTGCCGGCACAGCAAGACGCAGCTCTTTTGGGGTGGAATCGTGATTTTTCAGCATTCGTTCCGGCAATTTATGCGATGGAATTCCAGCTCTAGGATCATCACTGGGGGAAGCAATTGCACACTTGTGTGTTGGTTGCTTCCGGCAAACGATATTCACCCCTCATAAGACGAACGAAACAAAAAAACAGACAACGGGCGCCAACACATAGACCTGAAACGAATCTTCTGACCGCTTTGTGGGGGGGAAATCAAGCAGGAGGATACAGGAGGCTAAATGTGAATAAAAATTCATTAAACTAACGTTATTTGTACCATCGGCAAACAGTGTCGGGTAAATAGAAATCAATTTCGTCGTTCGGCTGGATGGACGTCGGGGCAGCCTCCCTGGAGCAGAAGGAGGAAAAGTTGGTTGTTTATTTAGCTGGAAACTAGCGCCGATATTGTTATGTTGTGGCGGAAGTGTATCAAATCGTAGCTTGGAGGTCGTCCGAGCGTAGAAACTTTTATTTCACTTTGGACAAATCGATGAAGTAAGCCGGCCCGGGGGGAATCGGATGGTGGTGGTTTCAATTAGACCTTTGTTTGCCAGGAAAGTGAAAACGAATGACCGGATTCCCGCATGTTGTTCCCCTTTGTGGGCATTTAATAAGAAAGCAAAACAGCGAGACCCAATCAAAATAGATTTTATCGGCTAAGTATCTCCGTACGAAGACCTGCACGCTTTTTTGGGGGGAAGACGCCAGTTAAATGTAGCTAGAAAGGTGACGACCGCGTCTTGTGTGTTGGCTGTCAATCAATATATGGTGCACAGGGAAAAGGAGAAATGAGAAGAAAAAAAAGTGAAACCACACGACTTTAGATTTTAGGCGGTGCACGAGAGAAGTTCGTCGAAGCTCGCACCACCTTGACCACCTTCGATGATTGCTGGAGGTGTCAATTTCGTCATGTTCAAGAGGGTGCAAACATTGATTACCGTCTTGTTCAACAACGCCATCACAATCGAATTGGACTAATTGAATTTTGATTGATTAGATTGGTTTGGTTTCAAATGAGTTGTGAATGTTTTTTTTTTTGGACAAATGCATTGTTATGAATTCCTGGATGCAATGTTTCATGTTGCCATATTTGGTTTATAGTTTTGACCTACTGATGGTTTGATTAAATTAAAATGACTTTCAGGTAGGACTTCTGCATCTCTTATCCCAAATTGAAATCTCACAGTGATTCAGATGATCATTTTCCATTATCCTTGACATGCTGTAAGGATTATGTCTTGCTTGATTTTTCCTCCACCATTTATAGATGAAGGTGAGATTACCATTTTTACAATACAGAAACCCCGTTTTCTAGAGAACAAACGATCGAAGTAGACCGCGCTTCTAAATTGACGTGTTTTGCAGTTTTGCTCATAAGTTTTTTCAGGAAGTCAATTTGGAAATTAAAATGGATAATTGAAGAACTGTTTAACATTAGAGTAGGTTTTTCGGTGTTTATTATAACGGTCATCAAAGTGGACAGCATTATTTTCATTGTCATGTTTATTTTGACATTATACTTTTCAACTAATGTCCAGAAGATGTGTTGAATACCAATAAGGTGTGATCCATTTAGTATTGGAGCAAACATTTTTGATTCTTAAATCGACCCCTTGTGGTCGGATAGGCAAACTATCACATCTTTTGTGTTCCCTATAACAATAACAACATAATTTTTTTTCGCGGTGCTGATCGAACGTGTTTTAGAGAAATACGAAATGGAAGAAGAAAGAAGAAAATTAATTGTGCGAAATCGTTTTGAAAATCCTGTTGGGTTTCCCCTGAAATACTGTGAAAAAGCACAGAGAAACTTTGTAGCCGGATCGCAAGCCTCAAAGCAAGTGTTGGGCGGGTACTGGCAACCGTCTACTGCGGAACAAAGTCATCAAGAACATTCAGGCAAACCTCAACATCACAGATCGCGATTTGTTTAGCGCCGCACGCAGTACCGTGCAACGGATTCGTCTCCGGGAAGGCTTCAAGTCATACCGTGTCTGTAGACAACCAAATAGGGATCAAAAGCAGAACAGTGTGGCCAGAATCCGTGCCAGAAAACTGTATGATCAAGTGCTGAGCAAATTCAATGGCTGTCTCCTCATGGATGTTGAAACCTTTGTAAAGGTCGATTTCAAACAGCTACCGGGACAAAAATTTACTTGGCTACGACTCGGGGGGATGTTCTTGCCAAATTCAAGTTTGTGTTTGCAGCTAAATTTGCACGTGATTACATGATTTGACAAGGCAGCTGTAGCTGCGGTAAGAAGACCAAGGTTTTCATCACTGATAAGACATTTAATTCAGAGCTGTACTGAACGGATTGTCTCCAAAAGCAAATATTGCCATTCATCAGATCTCACAATGAACCTGTCATATTTTGGCCAGATCTTGCAAGCTCATTACAGCAAAACAGAGCTACAGTGGAATGAAACCAACGGGATTCAGTTTATACCGAAAGAACTCTACCCACCAAACTGTCCCCAGCTCAGACCGATAGATAAATTTTGGGCTATTATGAAGAGGAAGCTGAAGGTGAATGGCAGTGTCATCAAAAGCATCAATGAATTGAGAATAAAGATTGCTAAAACGATGAATGAGATTAATGTGCGCCGGTTGATGAAACGTTTTCCGGGAAAAGTTCGCAAATTGAGATGATTATGTATTTTCCCTCTAAAGATTACATAAAGTTGAACATTTTCGATAAAACAGAATACTATTTTGTAAATGTATATCTGAAATGTGCGCAATAGTCTATGTTCCAATTCTAACTGGGCCACACCTTATAAGGGTTAAATTTCCAGGCCTTCACCAACCTGAGCGTCTGTTCCTTTTTTATTTCAATTCGCACCGTTGAGTTGTGTTCAGATGAGTTTTTGTGATTTTAAAGACGCATACTTTGGTACACAAATTTTGCCGCTAGCTTCAATCAATAAATAGTTATTGAAGTTTTTATAAAAAAAAAATTCGCCCTTTTTAAATGTTGATTTTTATGATTGGGGCAAACACAAAAAAAAAATCAAGACGTCATTTGGAAGACCAATTTATATTGTTTAACATATGTGAAAACAAGAGATATGTTATTTCTGTATCTTGAGAAAAGTACATTTGAATCTGGGATGTTTTAAGAAGAAAAACTTCAATTACTATTGATTGGTCAAAGCTAGCGGCAAAATTAATATATTAAAACACGCGCCTTTAAAAGTTCTACAACTCGTTTGAACAAAACTTAACGATGAAAATTTAAATAAAAAAGTAAGGACAGAAAAACTTTTTTTTATGGTACACCCTAAGTTGACGAGGGAAAAGTTGCTCTGGTACACCCTAAGTTGACGAGGGAAAAGTTAAATAATATAAGGCATTAACTTTAACGCCTTTTTCGATGAAAACGAGTGGTAATTTGCCTCGCTAGCAAATTCCTCCCCAAACCATCACTGACGCAGCACTTTGGAAACATGGAATATTCCTATTCCTGTTGCAAGACGAAGAACATTTCGTCGGAAAAGATAAATTCTTCCCTACTCGCGGCGACTTTCGAGTCGATTCTGCTTGGAAGGTTCTGAAACTCCCTGAACCTTACGTTTCTTGAAAGCTTGGAATCCGACGTCATTTTACAGTATATTGACGTCGTTTTACAGTATACAGACGATCTCGAAACATTTAGATCTGCGACCATTTTACGTACAGAGCGCTGTGATTTTCGTCTAATCCGTTCCATGACCACTTTAACAACTCGTGCAGTCCGCACCACAGTACGACGGATCTTCGGTCCTCCATCGAACAGGTGTCACGGTACCTTCAGATGGTTCGGTACACAAAATCCCGCTTTGCTCCGAGGTTTTTCAAATTTCTGAATATAGCACCCGGGCGCTCACCTTTCAAAAACATTTTCGTCACCACAGCACGAAACTCCTTCATCGCTGGTAAAAGATAAACACCGAATGAAAACAACCGGACATAACCTAAAAGTGTTTGTATAAACATAGTGCAAAACTACACCAATACATGCGTGAAGCATAGTTGCACGACACCAATGCAAGGAAAAGCTGTATCAGAATGTTTGTTTTTTTTTTTTAATAGTCATTTATTTGTACAGGCTCAATCGAATTAACTTTACAGAGCCAAATTTTCATACTTTTATACATCATTTATCTTAAAACTAAAGTTAGGAGGATAGAGCCGATTACTCGCGGCCGTCTCGAGGTTAAAGAATGTGCACACCAAAAAGTAACTAGAAATTAGAAGAAGAATTAGTATCTTCCATTTAATTCCAACTACCTTTGCTTATCTTCGACAGATACGCGTATTTCGTCTACAATGTGCAGACTTCTTCAGTGTCTCGTACTAATAACTCGACTCGAATAAGTCGAGTTATTAGTACGAGACACTGAAGAAGTCTGCACATTGTAGACGAAATACGCGTATCTGTCGAAGATAAGCAAAGGTAGTTGGAATTAAATGGAAGATACTAATTCTTCTTCTAATTTCTAGTTACAGGTATTCCACTAAACAGCTCAAACCCTCTAGGATTCACCAAAAAGTAGTCAATGGGAAATTAGTGGTATTAAATGGAAAATATGAGAAAATCAAAAGAAAATAATTTATTTAAGACTTCATAAAAATACAAATATAAAACATATATTCAAATGCTCGCACCTTTCGTTTGACACCTTCCATCAGTTTTTGCACAGTGTCATCCGTCACCAATTTTGCGGCTTTCTGCCAGTTACGCCTGAAGCTTTTCTCATCAATTGCTACGCTATTCGTTTTTCGAAGATTCCTCTTGACCAGAGCCCAATACTTTTCGATCGGACGGAGTTCTGGCGAATTTGGCTTATTGCAATAATTTGGGACAATATTTACACCATTAGCAATGTACCGATCCTTAGCCAGTTTTCCATAGTGGCAAGATGCCAGGTCAGGCCAGAACAGCACCGAACCGTTGTGTTCCCAAATGAACGGCAACAGTCGTTTATTCAGACACTCTTTTTCGTAAATTTGTCCATTTAGAGTGCCAGTCGTGATGAAGATGTCGCTTCTGAGACCGCATCCACATATTGCCTGCGATACGAGGAATTTTTTTGGGAACTTCGACAATTTGTTTCGCTTAAAACGATCAGCAACATTTCCTCTTTGCAACGAGGTATAAAACTGTAGTCCCGGTATCTGCTTAAAGTCAGCTTTGCAATATGTTTCGTCGTCCAATATTATGCAGTCGTATTCCTTCAGCATAGTGTCATATAATTTTCTCGATCGAGATTTTGCGCTCTTGTTCTGGCTGTCGCTACGATTTGGAGCAACACCTACTTTGAATGATTTCAAGCCTGCACTTTTCTTCACTTTCTGGACGAACGATGGAGACATTTTCACTTTTTCGCCACATCACGAACGGAGATATTCGGTTTCTTCTTAAATTCTTTAATCACTTTCTTCCTCTCCGCGACGAAACGAGAATCATGGTTACCTCCGGAACCGACCTTTCTCTTTAAAGTTAAGCGCTGCTGAAAGTTTTTTAGCACTTTAGTAACCGTCGATTTTGCGATTTTTAATGACTTGGCAATATCGCCGTGCGACATATCTGGATTTTCCACTCTTTTGTGCAAAATTGCTTCGCGCACGCGTTCTTGATTCGACGCCATTTTACTGAATAAAGGTTACTGTAGCCAAACGACGTCTTCATCATAGCACACATACATTAATACTCATGTAGTAGTGATCGGATTAGCAAAGCGTACACGAAGAAGACTGCATTAGGGCATTTCCGACGACTACTTTTTGGTGTGCACATTCTTTAATAGGAATTACAAATTACGGATGGGAAAGAATATGAGAATGTATTGGACACGGTGTAAATAAATAATAATTATAGAATTAAGTATTTATTCTGACCATAGACGCCTCCAAGAGTGGGACAAGGAGAAGTATATTCGCTATGAAGGATACACATTTGAATCTACAGTGTGCCTCACAATAGGTGTCACCTTTTTTCAGTCTTGCTATATTTCAGCTGGATAATTTTAACAGTGGAATTGATTATACCCGTTTGGAGTGTATTCTTTTGACAGCTTGTCGCTGAAGATAACATTCAGTTGCAAAAGCTTAGACCGTGTCAAACACTCAATAGCCTTAAGTAGTTCGGAGTGAGTAAGCGTTTTGTTGTTTGACCTTGAAACGGTTTAAGGAAAATGGAAATGTCCATATTCAACATAAAGGAGGTGCCAGACGAACTGCAAGAACGAAGAAAAAGATGAAATGTGTGAGGGAGTGAATAATACGTAATCCGACCATAAATTGAGTAAACAATTTCAAATATCCCCTGCTTCAATGAACAGGCTCCTCAGACATGATCTGGAATGCAAGCCGTACCAGGAACAACGGGTTCGCGGGTTGACGCAGCGTCTTAGGCAAGCCAGGGTCCAAAGAAGCAGAAATCTTTTGGTTCGGCACGGTGAATGCGAGATTTTATTTTCGGATGAAAAGCCATAGGCATAATCAACAAAATAATCGTGTGTATGGCAAAAGTCTTGCCAATATTCCACAAGATACACTAGCTGTGGAACGCTATCAGAATGTATTGAACATCATGGTTTGGAGCGCCGTTTCACGAAAATGAAAACTTCCTCTTCTTTTCATAGAACCTAACGTAAAAATCCTTACTGAATATTACATCTAGCAGGTTTTGAAGAACCATCTGCTTCTTCATGCTTCAACACTGTATGGGAGTATACCATATTGTTTCCAACGGAACTCAGCTCCAGCTCACGAAGCAAAGACTACACAAGCTTGGTGTGCGGAAAATTTGACCGATTTCATCACAAGCGAAGAATGGCCTGCATCTTCACCGGATCTCAACCCACTTGACTACTTTGTTTGGGGTTATATGCTTCAACATCAAAGCTCTACGAAAGGGCTTACTGAGTTAGATTCAAGAAACATTTGGTTGATATTCCACAGGAAATCGTGCATACCAGCTACGATGGGTTTACAAAGCGTTTGCGCAAAGTTATCATAAGAAAACCACGAGAGATTCGAGTTGAGTTAATATGGTTTATTTCTATAACATGATTCTTTCAAATGAAAAATAAATGCTACGATTTGTGTGATTTTAGTGACACCTATTGTAAGACACCCTGTCTATCTGTATGAACGTAATAGAATCGAAAACTACTGAACCGATTGGGGAGAAATTTTGTATGCAAGAGTTTTTGAGGCCGATGAAGGTTCTTATGGCAGCATGAGACCCCTCCCATCTCTGAAAGAAGGGGCTCTCATACAAATGAAGAACAAATTTCTGCATAGTTCGAGAACTAATCAAGCAAACGAAACAAAATTTTGCATGTGAGGGTTTTCAGAGGAAAAAAAGGTTTCAATGGTGGTTTTTGACCCCTTTTCTCTCTAAAAGGGGAGGCTCTGATACAAATTTAACTGATGTTTCTGCATAACTCAAGTTAACCAAGCAAATGGAACCAAATTTGGTGTTTGGAGGTTTTAGAAGGCAAAAAATATTCCTATGGTGGTTTAAGATTCCTCTCCTGTCATAAAAGGGGGGCTCTCATACAAATGAAACTTAAAATTCTGCGTAACTCTAAAACTAAGAAAGTAATTGAAACCAAATTAAGCTTGCGGGAATTTTAGGGTCAAGAAATGTTTCTACGGTGGTTCAAGCCCCTCCTCTTACTGGTAAGGGAGGGTCTAATACAAATGAAACACAAATTTCTGCATAACTCGAGAACTAATCAAGAAAATAGAACCAAATTTGGGGCATGTGAGAATTCGGAGACAAGAAGTGTTTCTATGGTAGTTTGAGATCCCATCTCTTTCTGGAAGGGATGGCTCTTATACAAGTGAAACATTTTTTTTTGCATAGCTCGAGAACTAATCAAACAAATGAAACCAAATTTGGCATGTGGAGATTTCTGAAGACAAAAAATGTCTTCACGGTTCACATGCTGCCCCCCCCCTTTTACACTCCTCCTCCCCTGTGAATTCACGAGCGTTCATGACAACGTAAACCTTTGATAAACAAGCACATAGAAACAATAATACACCGTTGGCTATTGTTAATAAACAAATTAATTAATCATCGGCTCCGTTAAGGATTTGCAGTTGAGCCTTAAAAAACGTATTGATTTTAAAAGTGAGCTACCTAGCGGCAAGCAATCGAATGGGAAACAAACCGAGCAACCATCTGAGAAACGTACGAGCAACCAAGAAGACGACAGATTTAGGACCTTTTTTTATTAATGTATGAAGACGAGTTGTGGGGACACAGTTTTTCGAACATAATTCAAAAACAAAATAAAAAGTCCATCGACAATTTTTTTTACTCATGTATGCTAATGAATTAATGAACGAGAAACAAAATAACTGAAATTTTCATGACTCAGAAAATGGCTTTTCTGGCTTTTCCAAGTAATTTTCGTTCACTGGGGAAAATTTGGTAGCGAACTTTTTAAGGTTATGTTTTAAAACATATTTCAGGAAATTTCATTAGAGTTTGGAAAAAAATGTCAACAGTGAATCGTTCTTGAGCTATGAATTTTTGAAGTAAGTGTTGTCCGGGAAAATCGGAAAATTTCAATTGCAGTTTGCCAGGAAAACTGGCAACCCTGGATTTATTGAAATTGTGTTTTGTTCATAAGTTGATGAGTTCTACGCCTGGAAAAAGTTTCATAACTATTTGAGAACCTTGAAAAGCGGCCAAAACCTGTACGATAATAAAAAAAACCCAAAAGTTAAAGAAAATGGTTTAGTTATATAATGCTAGGAATTTTCCATCGTTTAAGTTGACCAAGCTCAGGAGAGATAGAAAAAAAATCGATGGAAGACAAACTAAAATTGTAAGCAAATGAAACCCAAAGTATAATAAGATCATTGCAAATACCGAACAATTCCATAACAAATTCCAAAAATTGGTTTTTACTTCGAATCCGATATCTGATCCGAACAGATGCCTGGCGGAATCACTTTTCCTATGATCCCTTTTCTAGTGAACCTCGCTTTGCTGCTACTCGAGCTACATTCCATTAGCATTTTATTCCATTGAACTTGAATCGGCATTCCATAGACTTACCCAACCATTTCTAACGCACTGTATTTCACCTCATCATTTCAACTGTCCAAAACAGCTCCCCTGTCCCATGCCATCGTCAGAACGTCAGAACCGCGTTCATCCAGTGCCGTTTTGGGTAGAACACGATTCCAACATTGCATGCTGCCTCCCTCCGCTGACTGACCATTCGTTCTTTGAAGTCCACCCGAAGCGAACGTTCTGACCGGGCGGCGACGCATTCGTCATATTAATTCCGAGTCCCGCTGCCACCAACTGCAGCCCCCTCGCGGTTCAGGCATCAAAGCGTAAAACGAGATTCCTGCATCGCGAACAGCAGGCAGACCTCGTCGGCGATGGAGAAAGATGACTAAAAATAAAACCCCTCGCGGACAACAGTTCCAACGATTCTAGCTTTCACTTAAATGCGCTAATAGTTCCAAATGTGGGCGCCTGCGACTTCCATACAAGACGGCTAATTCCCGCTGATTGTTGGCAATTTTCAATGCCAATTATCAGTTGCTGCGCTGGGTGCGTCCGCCGTCATTTAAACGAGCTTCTGAATGTATGCACATGAATGCCCTCATGGTTCCACCCAACGGGGAAAGGAAGGTTAGTGAATGAGTGTTTCTGTCACTCATTACTCTTCATTCAATTTAAAATCACTTCCAGTTCTTCGTAGTTTCGATTGTCTCCCACTTTTCGGCGGCCACCATCTTCTGTTTAGAACAGGATGACAACAGTAAATCGGCTTAATTTATCAATTAAGATAAATGGCTTTAATGGAGTTTAAAGTCAAGCCGAACCAGCCGGTGAAAGATTGCGTGGGGTCAGATTTTTTGGTGTTGCCGGAGATTGAAATCAAAGGGTTTCGTTCGGTTTGGTTTAAATCAGACACTTAACTATATTAAATGACAATTACGTGCATATAGGTACTCACCAAGAATACGCAACAATGAACACTTAACCCCAGTTGTCGACTGATAGCTGGAATCTTGTGGTTCAGTGCTGCTTACGATTTCACGGATCACTGCTCCCTCATCCAGCTAACTTCCGCTTCAGCTGACAGGAAAATCCAACCACCATTACAGCATTCCTAAACGGTCGACTTTCGACGGGGCATGAAAACCACAACATCGACAAATGCCTGCCTTCATCCAAAGAGGAAAAAGAGCTGCGGTGCAATATTGATGCGACAACTGCATACAACTGCATCGGAAAGTTCCCCGACCAGAGCCAGAAGGAGTTCACTTTTTAAAGCCCTCGCCCTGCTCGGGTTGATCTGTGTTGAACTATGTGGGAAACTTTCCACCCGGCAACGACGACGATGTCGACATCGAACCGGATTCGTCGGAACACACAGATCTCTTCAAACCAATCTACCAGCACTGCCAAGTCCCTAAACTAATTTAATTCTGGTAAATATTGCTTCAGAGATGGTATGCAAATATCCGACGAATGTCGTACTGCATTGCATGCATGAATGTACATCTTTTGTCGCCCCCACCACCGCTTGTGCATAAATGCATCGGAGAACAGAAGTGACATCCGGTGACGATGGCAGGCAAAAGAGCGTCGGGGATCCAACGGAGAAAGTGTCTCTTATCGGACTCGGACGACGATGTGTCCATGTGCCGGCCAAGTCTTGGCATCAATTTGCTTCAATGAAAACTTTACTTTGGAATTTACACACAAGCCTTTTCGGGGGCCCTGATTGGATCCGATGGCATTCGACACCCATAGTGGAGTGGACGATACAGAGCTCTGAGAAACAGTTACGTTTTACAACGGAAAATATTTGAACTGCGTTGGAACTTTTTCCCTCCCACCGATCCGGCGACGTCCCCACGGTTCGGTATTGTGATGAGATGCTTCGACAAATATTTACCACTTCCATCAATTTTATTTTGTATGCACACACAACAACAACAACAACAACAGGGGGATTACCATGGGCTTGGAGTTCAGTTCTCTTCGAATGGTCTTCTTCAGGGGAGGGTGTTGAATTGTTGTTTGTGTGGTGAAGGGAGGGGCTTTCTAGTCGGATTGCGCAGCAAAATAGTGAACGAGTGCTGCTCGACACAATTGGCTTTTTGTGCACTCATGTGAGAAATTAATTGATGTTTATATGGCAAAATGCTTCGAGATTATCCTATTAGACGGACGAATGGCTCCTTTGGCGAAGGTTCAGGAGAAGGAAATGAGGGAATTCAATATAGCCATGGTAAGAAAAGGTTCAAAATGATAACAAAATTGGATTATCGTCTTCTCTTCCTTTGCATTTCAAAATAAAAACCATCACACAATTAGCATACACACTTAAAAAAAATCATGTAAATTTCGATCTCTTAAGAGACGCAAAGACGAGGGACATTCTTTCTACCCGAACAATACAAAGTTTGTATATTAGTTATCTGGATAATTCTCATGTTGCGTTGATATATGTGGTTGAAATCTCCATAGAAACATTTCTTGCATTCGAAAAACCCCGCACTCCAATTTTGGATCCATTTGCTTGATTTGTTCTCAAGTTATGCACTTCAACAGGGGAAGGGGTCTTGAACTGCCATAGAAACATTTCTTGCCTCCAAAAACCGCCACATTCTAAATTTGGTTCCAGTTGGTTGATTAGTTCCCGAGTAATGCAGAAATTTGTATTTCATTCGTATGGAAGTTCCTTCTCCTCCCTTCCAGAAGGCGAAGGAGTCCAAACAACTATAGAAACATTTATCTTCTTCAGAAACCTTTACATGCCAAATTTGAATCCATTTGCTTTATAAGTTCTCGAGTTATGCCGAAATTTATTTCTCTCCTTCAAAAACTTCCACATACTAAATTTGATTCCATTTCCCTGATTAGTTCTCGAGTTATGCAAGGATTTGCGTTTCATTTGTATGGAATCCCCCCCTTTCAGAAAGGGGAGGGATCTCAAATCAACATAGAACCATTTTTTATCTTCAAAACCCACCGCATACCAAATTTGGTTCCATTTGCTTGATTAGTTCTCGAGTCATGCAAAATATTGTATTTCATTTAAATCGGAGCCCACCCCCCCTTTCAGAAAAGGGAGGGGTCGAAAATCAACATAGAAACAAGTTTGGCATTCAAAAAACCCCGCACGCCAATTTTGCTTCCATTTGCTTGATTTGTTCTCAAGTTATGCAGAAATTTGTGTTTCATTTGTATGGGAGACCCCGCTTTTAGGACGGGGAGGGTTCTCAAGCTACCATAAAAACCTTTTTTCCCTTCAAAAACTCGCGTATGCTAAATTTGGTTCCTTTTGCTTGATTAGTTCTCCAGTTATGTAGAAATTAGTGATTCATTTGTATGGGAGCCCCCCTTTCCAGTGAAGGGAGCGGTCCAAACCATTATTAGAACATTTCCCAAACCCGAAATTCCCTGCATACAAAATTTCACGCCGATCGGTTCAGTAGTTTTCGAGTCTATTAGGTTCAGACAGACAGACAGACAGACAGAAATCCATTTTTATATATACAGATTAACTCGAGAAGTTATCAAACAAATGGAAACAAATTTGGCAGGTGGAGGTTTTTGAAGTAAGACAAAGAATGTTTCTAAGGTGACTAGAGCCCTTCCTCTTTCTCAAGGATTGGGGGAGGGGGCTCCCATATGAAAGAAACACAAATTTCAGTATAACCCGAGAACTAATGAAACAAATGGAACCCCACCAAATGAAAGCAAGAAATGTTCCAAAGGAGTTTTAAAACCTCTCCATCGTCTGAAAGAAAGGAGGAGGGGGCTTTAATACAAATGAAACATAAATTTCTACAGAATTTTAGAAATAATTAAGCAAATGCAACCAAATTTGGCAAGTGGAGGTTTTTTAAGGCAAAAAATGTTTCCTTTGTGACTTGAGAATCCTCCTCTCTTTCAAAGAGGGGGGCTCCCATACAATAATTTTCTGCAAAATTTCTGCATGACTCGAGAACAAATCAAGCAAATGGAGCCAAATTTATCAGGCGGAGATTTTTGAAGGTGGAAAATGTTTCTGAGGTGACTTGAGACCCCTCCCTTGTCTAAAGGGGGCTTCCATACAAATAAAACACACATTTCTGCATAACTCGAGAAATTATCAAGCAAATGGAATCGAATTTGGCATTTGGAGCAGAGAAATGTTTTTATGATGGTTTGAGACTTCTTTGCCCCCTACATAAGTCGAGGACTAATCAAGCAAATGGAACCAAATTTGTTATGCGGAGGTTTTTGAAGGCAAAAAATGTTTTCATAGTGGTTCGGGACCCCTCCCGTCTCTACAAAGGGTGGCTCCCATGCAAATGAAGCACAAATTTCTGCATAACTTGAGAACCAATCGAGGAAATGGAACCAAATTTGGCATTGGCGAATTTTTGATGACAAGATATGTTTTTATTGTTATTTGAGACCCCTCCTCTGTATGTAGGGGTTTTCGGGTCCATGAAAAGGTCATAAAATATTCTTTTGGAAAATATGCTTCGGAAATGTAATACGCGTTACACAATTGAGCATGAGCATGAGTATAATTGACCGCCCGAGGTTGCTACTTCGTTATTACCATATCAGCTGTCATTACACAGAGAACCTACAGATGATGCTTGAGACCAGCATTCATCCTCAATGTGTAAAAACTGGTGATCCCAAACTAAGGCAATACCGACGCCTGCCACGAAAAATCACTGGGATGTTGGATAAATGCTTGGGTTTACAGCGGGATCCGTTTTGGTAAACGGTATGCTGAATTCAACTGATGTCGGCAGCGAACCAGATATTTAAATATGTTCCCGATTTGTTCTCTGTACAGAGATGCACAGTAAAATTATTCAAGTTTTGGCACCGATTTAAACCAACAGTAAGGATGCTTTTGGGGTCACTAACAAGTGTGAGTGGTTTATTTCAGCAAAATACAAAAATACATCGAGTGTCAGGACCGATTTAAACCAACAGAAAAAATGCTGTTGGGGCCACTCGAAAGTGTGGATAGTTTATTTCAAAGGAATATAAGAATACGTTGAAATGTTGAATTTAGGAACCGATTTGAAACAACAGTAATTATGGGGGCCAATCACAAAAGTGGGTGTATGATATTGGTTGATTCCAAAAATACGTTAAACATTTGAGCCAGAGAACCGATTCAAACTAACAGTAATGATGGCTAACAATATCTTAATAGTCCAACAATATCTTAATAAGAATTGGTTTCGTTATCCGAGAAAAACTAACTCGGTGAACCTCGTTTGCAGATGAACCTTCTTATCGCCATTAGACAAACTTGCATGGTAAAAGTATGTGCCACTTTAATGTGAATGGCTTGTACCGCGAGGCAAGTGAACAGAGCCTCCCATTTTTTCTCTCTTCCACGACCAACCAATACTTCTACAGTACTCAGATAATCAACTCCGACGTAGCTGAAGGGACGCAGCTGCGGCATAATTCGTTAAACAGGAAGCGGCGCCAACACTGGAACTTAAGGCTGACAGCGGTTGACTTTGCACCACATGTAGTCCGTACGGCTAGTGAAATTATCCATCGAAACTTTGGGATGTAGAAGCGTTGAAAAAGTTCGTTGAACGCAGTCTCTCGGTTGGCATGACCATACTTTTCAGGAAAGTGCTAGATGATCATATTTGTTATTTGATGTTGCTTGGGCAGGATTATTGGGAATTTCTTTCCAAATGGAATCGAGGATGATAGCGCTAATTTTTACGATTTCAACAGCATCAATTAGCGGACTTAGCTTGTAGAGCCAGCTTGACTTGTCAACGATTACTGCCGACTGATCCGGGTTGTGTTCTTGACTAATTCCCAAAATCTTCACCTCCTCCAGAAAGCTTTCCTGCTAGGCTTTCAGAAGTATTGTTTCTCCTATTTGAAGCTCCTCTTAAAGACGTAGCCCTTGGATGGAATTCTGTACTCCATCATCGGTTTCGCGTAATGACACGATGCCAGATTAAGCTAAACCAGATTGTCATCTTTATGGGACCGGAGGAAGGCCAGCAGGGGATTCAGGAAGGATTCTTCTTTGTATATTTGGCTGTTGCTGGTGACGGTCCACTCCACTCCAAGTACTTCTTGGCAAATTTGTCAATCTTCTCCGGGACATCCAGGCGGAATTTGCCGAAGAAAAACTCCATGCCAGGGATTATCTTCTTTAATGCACGTCTCGTGGTCCGTTAAGATGAATTTCGGCTGCACCAACCACTCGCGGTACAGTTTCCTGGCGAGGGATTTGGCCACCGTATTCTGTTTATCGTTTCTCTTAGGCGCCTTCTTTATCTTGAAGACATGAAGTCCAACCCGCTTTATTGTCTGCTGGACGAACCAGACGGAAGAATTGACCTTCTTGGTGACATCCCAAATCGAAAAGGTCGGTTTGCGCTTGAAGTAATCCCTCACCTTCCTTGCGTTAACGGGGTTTTCGCTTTTCTTACGCTGGGTCGTCTGGGTCGGAGCCGATTCCCAACTATAATCCCCATTTATAACTTTTTGTCTTCTTCCTTGGAAGCTACCTTGATATCCACTTGACAGATTGTGTCGAAATATTTCACAAGCAACCATTACACTCTACACGCTAAGACTCAATTACCCATAAAAAGGTTATTGTTTCACTCATGGGTAACTGATACAATGCTCTTAAAATGGGTAAATTGTACTCACAAAAGTGTGTAAACTGGGGTGTAAATTGTCTCCACGCGGTGCACTTTGAAAACGTTAAGTTTTCCCTCAACGGATAATGGAATAAAGGAGGTCAATGTCAGTAAGACCCCAATTACGAAAACTGGCTGATTTACAGAATCTTTCCACGGTACCACGATTTCAGGCTGGCACCTATGTCGTCTCCCTGAGTACTGTCGGGTGACACTTACAGGAAATGGCAAGGTTTCATACGGCATAGTCTGTCTGCGTCCCACCAAAAATCTGACAGGCCTTCAGTACGTTCCATCTCAACCGACCGGCTTTGCTAGCCGGGCAGGAGTAGGCTCAGATGCCTATCTGGGTGTCCCCCCGCGGTGTTCCCATGAAGGCCCACGTCAACCCTAGCATGTCGTCGCTGCTCGCCTTCAAGCTTGCATAGACAACCATGGGATCACTGAGGCGACTACTTCACGTAGATATGGATAGCGGCTGAAACAACTCAGAGAGAGGAGGCGAACCCGCTCGCCAAAAAAGGATTAATAAGATCTCCGCCTGGTAGGAAGGGAGGATCTGGTGGCACATCCAATACGTGCGGACGAGCGACAGTCTCGGAAGCAGAGGTCTCTGGTAAAAATGGAGAGGCCATGGATGGGCGAGCCATGGAGAGGAAGCACGATACGCTTCCTAAAGTGCTGATTGTCGCAGAACAGCTGAATCGATAATCGATAATCGATAATCGACTTTACGTCGGCTCGTAACAGCATCAGCAAGAACCTCAAACATAGTTTTTTGCAGCTTCGTAGGTCCGTTCAGGCAGCATGAGGTAAGAGGGACGACCGGGAAGCTGAGCTCCTAGCCGACCAATGTGCCATTGAAATAGCAAGGTTAGTTGCAGCCGAAAAGCCAAATTTTTGACAATGTTCGAAGAAACGACTGAGATATTAACGCTCAAAACCTAACAACTTTTCGTGACGTACATATAGGTTTTTGTTTAATTGTACACCAGTACAGAAAGCAAAGATGTACTCCTACGTCAAAAAAAAACACCCTTATCGTATTAATAGATCGATTCTTATTAGAAAACTAAGAAAATTCAAGCTAACATATTATTTGTTCACGTTTTAAAAATAAAAATCTTATAACAGAAACATGTTTTTAAACTATCATTAGTAATTATTGCTCGTTTAAACGCGAGCAAATTCCTTTATCGCACTTACTGTATTGCTCAAGAATACACAACTCAGCCAATCACTCACCCCACTTGTTTATAAGAAAGGTTTACCTGAAAAGACAAAGAAAAACAGATAATTAGTAGCAGCATTGTAACAAATATTGTTGGTTTGTAATTCTGTGATGACTAGTCAAATTTAGTTTTACGGAGTGTTTCTCCATCGCTGATCGTGCTTTTTTTTTATATATTTTCATTGCCTCAGAATTTTTGTTTTTGCATTCGTTGAAAATCTGGTCTTCGGCAACATTGAAGCTGGGGAAATTCTTTCTAAGAACAGATAGCAAACATTTCCGTATGCTATTATACCGAAGATCAAAGAGGATGAGAAAACAATTTCAAAGGGATAGTGCAGTTCGAGTTTGTGCTAAGATTTCGGAAGATGTTTCAAAATCTGATTTGGAATCGATTAAGTGGAGAGGAGCTTAATCGACATTTTGCATCATCTACAATCTCTACAAATTAACTTTAGCCAGATGATATCTCCGGAAGATTTAATTTAAACAATTAGATCAATCTTTTGGTTTTGAGTGTTGACTAGGGTGGACCTTTTCTGTTCATAATAAAAATTTCAACTTTTTATTCATATGCTTTAGAGGAATTTATGCTTCTACAAATTTGTAGGTATTTAAATTTAATAAAACTTTGCTGAAGAAATTTAACTTCTATCTCATCCACGTATCGTTTTATAACAGTTTTTTTTCGGTACAACCTGTCTAGGAAATCATGCAGAAGACAAGTAAGAAATAGTGGACAAAACAGGAAAGTTTAACCTTGGAAAATTATGGGAAAATATATTTATCAAAGGCAGGTTAGGAAGGCAGCATCACAGAATCTATTTTAACAAACGATGAATCATGTTACTATAAATTACGAACATTTGCAACTAGTTGTGTTTACTGATAAAATACGCATTGCTTTCCATTCAGTACTATAACATAAAAACGGGGTATGTCACTTTCGTGAATTTCGTGGTTGGGCGCTCTAACGAACCGGTTTGCTTCCAGGTGTACTATTGTAGGCCGCTCGCTGAATTAAGCCTATTCTTTAAACCTTTCAATCGGGGGATGTGACTCGTTTGATGCAGCTGCAATTTCTGTTATGCTACCGATTTCCAAGTTGAACGTCAACTCTAAAAACCGTTCGCCTGGTGGTGTTACTCGTACGGGCAGCCCTATGTTTGCACCTTTAAACTGAAGAAATGATCCATTAAAAATTGAAATTGATTCCATAAAAAACGTATTCATGATCCATTAAACTGTGGTCAATATCCATAATAAAATGGATATGATCCATAACATTTATCAATGTGATCCGTAATTTATATAAAATTTAGCAATAAAATGTCAAAAAAGTACCGTTATATATCTTCATTTTATTTTCATTTTATTTATTTCATTTTTTATTTATTTCGTCAATCGATCGTAGACTACATATTTACACTTAATTCTATCTTCTTAAAGATCGTCTAGGGTATGATCAATAGAACTGTACGGATTACCCATAAACATATACCGAATGTTCCATAAAAGGTTCAATATCATTCCTTAAAGTTGTAAAATTGATCCTTAGAATGTAACGTTTGTGAACTTAAATATATACACATGATCAATAAATTATTGATCCAATCGTCAATAGTCCATGATAGTTTTGAAAAATTAACCACAAGCTTCTAAATATGGCCCATAGCAAATAAACTTTGGGTATTTAGGCCAGAATTATTACAATGTTGGGTTTATATTTTTTTAAATTTTGGCTACGGGGAAATCGATCCTTGACTGCGCTACTACTCAGATCTATTAACATGTCCGTTTCTTTAGCTATGCGGCTCAAATATTGCTATTAAAGAAGGAATGTTTTTTAGAAGATTTTCAATTTTTCAGAGAGCTGATTTACTTTCGCGATTTCATGTTCTTTTACGACACATGTTTTCCAATAAATTTGTTAAAGAGAAAACGTGCATGTAAAGAACTAGGGAAGATTTTCCTATATTAATCTCATCGCTTTGCAATTCATCCTACTTGAAATTAAACAATGAACAGGTGACAGGATTAGTTAGTAATGTTTGTTGTTGTTATTAAAAGTAAGCAAACATTATTAGAAAACGAAAGCGATCCTTCAACTGCCCAATTGTTTGATTCATCGTAGGATGAATAAAGGAACAATGAGATTAATATGGGGACAGCTACTCTACATGTCAAATTTAAGGCTTGATCAAACTGTTATCAAAGATTTTTTTTATAAAATTATGCCGGGCAAACGATTGCCGTCCAACTCGCTATTGCTCGTCGGACCTAACTACAAAAAACATCCTCCGTTTGCATTATACCGGGCAAATGCTTGAATCAGTCGTTAACTTGAAGACGATATTGGAAACTTCGACCGCTTTCTACTTCCTTAGTTCTTCAATCCTCAACTGCTCAGCAGGCAACATTGATATTTCTAGCACTTGGAGTACAGCATAACAAATCGTGGCTACTATGTCACATTGTACATTGTGTGCTAACTGAGGAACTGTTTAATTTTTTTTTCTGAAAACCAATGTTTGTAAAAATTGTAGTTGAGAAAATTTTCTATAAGAATAATTTGCTACGGATCATTTATATGAGTTTATAGATAATTATTCATTGTTTTATGGATCATTGACAATTTATTTATGGAACATTTTCAATAATTTATGAATCATGTGCACGTATTTAGTGCACAAATGTTACATTCTGTGGATCAATATTACAACTTTAAGGAATGATATTGAACTTTTTACGGAACTATATATTTACGGGTAATCCATACAATTTTATTGATCATACCCTAGATATATAACGGTACATTTTTGACATTTTATTGCTAAATCTTGTATAAATTATGGATCACATTGATAAATTTTATGGATCATATTCATTTTATTATGGATATTGACCAGAGTTTTATGGGTCATGAATGCGTTTTTTGTGGAACGATTTTAAGTTTTTAATGTATCATTTATTAGTTTTTATATGCAAAAGTATGTTTGCCACTCGTACGATACTATCTTTGTTGAGCAGCCGTCCATCAAGTCGAAGAAAGTTCTTAAAATCGTTCGGAGTTTCATGCTGCTCGTCAACCGCCTACCACGACGTTCGAATGTAGAATCCGAATGCTGATCGGCCTCCTGTGCCTCAATACATTCTTGGTGAAAGAAAAGGTGAAACTGGATGCTGATTGGATGATGAACCACAATTATTTACAACGGATTGCAATGAACTCATGGAAAGCAGTTTGTCGGATTGCATAAGGGTTATTTTACTTTCCTTCTCTTTTCATGCACGCAAAAATATAATTTGATGTTAGGTTTATTCACCACCTGGACTCTACAAATCACACTCATCAACAAATGAGCCGAAAACAACGGCTTTAGTTCACTTCCAAAGGTACGTGACGTGACAACAGATATTATCGCCTCAAGAAACTCCCACCGACCTCGACTGGGATCGAAGCCACAACCACTGGGGTGCCAAAGTCACGCTACCGGCGCCGGCTACATAGCAGTTTGACAAATACTGTTCTGCATTGGTCAAAACAATTGCAACTTTTTGTTTCATATCGGAACGGTTGATAGCTGATGTTATTGAATAAATTACTTAGAAAAGATAATGCATATTGGGATGTTCCATCCATCGGAAAGGTTTCTGTGAAGCACAAAGGCGGAAAACTACGCTGCACAAAAACCTTTTCGGATGCGTTGAATTTCAAACTTGATTGGGATTGGGATAATTCGTGTACACAGATAAAAAGGAACATTGAATTTTATGCGTTTTCTAATGCACATAAATGAAATGCTAGATTTAGCAGAAATTAATAGGATATTTCATGTAAATTGAGGTCAGATAACGCCTGCATCTAGCCTTTTGTATGACAGATTACAAACATTTTTGTATGTTGTATGGATGATTGCATACAACTTCGCTGTTTACGCCTCCTCTTGGTTGAAATTAAACGAGAGGAAATTTTATGCGCTTGTTAAAATTAATTATTTTTTTCTGTGTAGCTAGTGACTAATTTCTATCGAAAGTGTCTTTGTTGATTTGTTGATTTGTTGATTTGTTAAGAATCTTTGTGAATATCTCAAGAGCTAAGGAAATATGCAGGTGAGCCAGGATTGCACCAAGCAGCTTTCGAGGCAGAAAGATCTACTGATGATCATATATTCGTAGCTAGACGTCTGATGGAAGAGTATTGAAATGCAGGTCAGAATCTGTATATATTAGCTCTACACATTAGCAAAGCCTTCGATAACATTAAATTACAATGTTGAGGAGAAGTTTTGACTAAAATTGGAGTTCCATCGAGACTTATTGATACAGTGTTGTCGTGTGTTAAAGATGAGGTTACAAGAGTTCTATGGCAGAACCAATTTAACAAAGAAGTAAAGAAAGGAAAAGGAATAAAACAGGGATATCCTCTTTCACCTCTGCTGTTTAATTACATAATACAAGATGTTTTGAGCAAAGTTGTTTTGAAAATTCCAGGATTAAAATTGTTGGATATTAACCAATTAAAGCGTCCCTTGTTACTTGTATTTGCGGATGATATCCGAATTATAACGAAAAACTAAAGCAGAGTTGGAAGAGATACTGAAAGAACTAGAAAGCTTGCTCAAAACCGTAGGACTAGAGATAAACTGCAAAAAGAGCCAGGTTTTAATTAGATATCCGAATGATAAGGCCGAATGAAATGTTATCATTCTTAACAGTAAGAAATTTAAAGTATGTGATAGTTTAAAATATTTAGGAGTCTGTTTATCATCTACGCTTAATAGGAAAGTAACTTGCAAGCAAAGATGTCTAAATTCTCTTAAGTCATCGAAAATTATAGTATAATTTTGCAAGAAGTTCAACCCAAACTATGAAATAGGAAAATAAATGTATAAAACGGTGATAACACCATCCTTACAATATGGCACTGAAGTAACAGTTTTGACTAAAAAGAGTAGGATTTCATTAGCCAACTACGAAAAACTTATTTTGAGAAGCATATACCAGCAATGCGCTAGACAGAGAGATATGAGGTTTAATGCGAGAAAGCTTCTAGATGGTAAAACTATTAATAGAAGGATTAGAGTAGATCTCCTCAGTTACTTTGGATATGTCTTACGCAGGGATAAGAATCACCCATTAAGCTAGCATACAACTTAAATTTTGAAAAGAAGAAAGAAGGCCGACCTAGTATTACTTGGAAAAAAATCGTTAGAACAAGACTTCCAAAAGTTTCAGCACACGGATAGAAACAGTTTTGAAGAGCTCTCGAAAGATAGAGAAAAAATGAAAAGAACATTAAAAGAAGTATATAATAACGAAGAGAGCAAAATTTCGGATGGAGAATCATCCGTTGAGAATAGCAAGGGAAAGAATTATAAACAATGGAAGAAACATAAATAAATAAATAAGAATAAATGAAAAAGTATACCGATTGACAGGTAAGTATGTAGACCTGGGAAGGTAAGAATATTATAAAGAAAAGTACTCTACATTATTATATGAACATCACTATATTATCATCAAATAAAAAGGGTTGGGAAGGGACCATCAGAGCACCGGATTGAAGCGATTTGGATGGGGAGAGTGGAATTGCCAATTCCCTGTCATTAACATTTCGTGAATTGATGGCGAGCTCTTCTACCCACTCATTGGGAAGTCCTCACGTTTGATGGTTTGTTCGACATTAGGTTGTAGGATTCTAGCATTGGAAGGAGATTCTCATTGTCCCGCGGATTACGCGTAAGTGCTCTGCTTACGAGTCCGCCCATCCGTTTTGGCCCTTCAGACAGTGTTAAATTGAATACAGGCAGATGTCGAACTTGATCAAATCATTCGTAGAGGACGATCCACTGTCTTATGGCTGTGCCTGCAACGATGAGTGGTATCTTTTACATACATACATACAAAGTGTATTTGTTTATGCTTGCTTTCAAGTGCTGCATCCAAACATTCTATTTTTTTATTGCAAATTCGTCAAAATGTTCGCGAAAGAAGTGATCACCAGTTTGTTGCTCGTCCAGAAGAACCCGAAAGCTATTGCAAAGGTGGTAGGGTGCCATTTGGCAACAGTTTACCGCATAAAAAGTCTTTGCAGGATGGTCGAAAACAGCGGAAGCCGGGAAGCGAACGTCCGCGCTTTGCACGCACGCCGAATGTGATCAAATCAGTCCGTGCAAACATTGCTCGCAACCCGGTGCGTTCCATAAGAAACCTTGCAAAGGAAGCCAATATTTCGGAGAATCATCAAGAAGACCTGCACGCATCTTCCAGAGCCAGAGTGAAACGCCACTTGATTACGGACCGGGTCAAGAAACTACGAGTGACTCGTTCCAAGAGATTGCTTTCCTTGTTGAAGAAGGAAAAAATGATAATCCTGTTCTCCGACGAAAAGCTTTTCAGCATCGATGCTGTGGCCAACAGCCGCATGGACAGGTTCATTTCACCGCAGAAAATGGGGAACGTTCCGGAAAAAAAAAATCAAATTTCAAACCAAACATCCGGTTGGTGTCATGATGTTTGGCTTGGTGACGTCCAACGGTTTGAAAATGCCGCCTGTTTTCATTGATGCTGGAGTTAAAATCAATACCGAAGTGTATATCAGTATTTTAAAGGACCAAGTGCTTCCCTGGGTGAAGGCCAACTTCTCCGAGAACCAACAGCAGGATGAAGCGCCATGTCACACGTCTAATCGAACCCAACAATGGTTGAACGATAACATGAAGTTTTGGCCGAAGGATTTGTGGCCCCCTAGCAGTCCAGTGGATTAATTCCACCAAAGGTCAGTGAATTTACCGACTCATTCCGAAAATTTCTGGATGGGTCGATCGGCGACATGGGGAAGTTACCTTCCACATGACACAGATACTATCAGGCAGCCTTGGTAAAAGCACCAGACCGTTCTGCACGAGAGCCGAACTGGACTGCAAACACACCACCAAGTGGCTGTAAATCCACCACTTTAGTGTCGTGCTTATAGATGAACCCGCAGCGCAAAGGACACGACACGAGTGGCAACACGCTCTCGTGTATTGCTTTTGACACCGGGTTTGATTTTTGGAAAAATACACGAGCCGAGTGGCTACGATCCTAAGAAAGCTCTCCAACATACGCCCAGTATGACACTGGTTGCCATGGATAGAGCAATGCTCGTCGGATGATTCTAAAAAATTTATAATTGGCTTATTGGTTTGTTTTCTTTGCTGTTTGGGTGACGGGCGCATAAAGTTGGATGAGATTTAACAAGCACGGCTCGGTTAGAAGAAAATAAATAAACCACCGCGTGTATTCTGCAATCGGACACAATCGGAAACACTCGGCTGTGGTGTTTCTCGAAGCATCCAGCCAAGGTGTCCGAAGCCAAACCACGAAGCACTGACATTGGTGTTGTACCCACCGTATTGGGTGTTAGTCTGGAGGCACGGA
The DNA here is from genome assembly GCA_034211315.2 of Aedes japonicus. NCBI lineage: Eukaryota > Metazoa > Arthropoda > Insecta > Diptera > Culicidae > Aedes > Aedes japonicus. The sequence continues at coordinate 167,049 of JASCZW010005357.1, forward strand.
GTCAAAGTGGCGAATATAATGCACGTGCTAGCGTGGTGCAAAATAGCTCGGCGTGCAGTGTAGTGTTTGGACATGGCTGCTATCAGGTCACGGCTGCTTCAGACAGTATTTGCAAAAGTACGAGCACGCCAACCGGCCAATGAGCTTGGCTAGAATTGCTCACCTTGCGCCCCAGGATTGACGCGGTAATGGCAATATCGGGCCTCGTGTTTACCGCAACATACAGCAAAGCACCGGCTAAGCTTTGGAAGTCGTCCTTCCTTTGCATCGGTTCCTCCCCTTTTGCAGTAGCTTCAGATAACCAGGGTCCATCGGGATCCAAAATGGCCTTGCGTCTGCTTGTCCGTACCTTGCAACAATAATGCAGGTATACGAGAATTGATCCAGCGAAAATCGTCCATCCTGTCCTCGTTGGATCCGAATTACAACATAGTTTCTAACGTCTCCTAGACAAATTATCTTGAAGTGCACTTTCAAAACAGCCTCAATCCTGTTTTACTCCGCTTCGTCATGGCAAGCGACCAGCACATCTTTCACGAACAATAGTATGAATGACTTCCGACCGTTGTGAGTCCTCACAATTTGGCAAGAATCTGCTTCCGATGGTATGTACACCAGTAGGCACACTTTTTCGCAGTAGGCACACGTCGCCCTTCGCACCGGTCTCGAAACCAATCGGCTGCCTCATGTAGGACGTCTCGAATAGGTCTCTATACAAGTACGCCGATTTAACGTCCACATGCTTCACCAACGGCTTCCTCTTGGCGGCAATCGAAAACATCGTGCGAAAGGTAGTTTGCTTCGCAACGGGGGTGAAAACTTCGTCGTAATCGGTTCCGTATAACTGGCTGAATCGCTTGGGCGACCAGTCTGACCTGTATCGGGTGACTTCGCCGTTACCGTCCAGCTTCCTCTTAAACACCCATTTGCAGCCTTCCGGTTTGCGATCGTTTGGCAAAAGAACAATTTTCCAAGTCGCATTCTCGTGAAAGGATTGGATCCTCCTCCATAGCACGCTTCCACATGTCACGATTCGGGCACCTCACTACTTTTTCGAAGGATCGGGGCTCACGGTACTCCTGGACAGTCAAACCGGCCATGTCACCTTACCTCTGCGGCGGGATCCCCTTGGTCACTCGGCTGGATCGACGAACGTTCGGTGTAGCACCAAACTTCTCCTGTCCCTCGGTAACGTCTGGCTGGTTCTGCTCGATAGCATCGGTGTCATTCGGGTCATCTTCTTCATTATTGGAAGTGGCGGTCTCGAAACCGTATAAATCTGCCTCGCTTGTCTCGTCACCATCTTGGTCAGCGCTGCTGTTGTTCTTGCTGACATCAGTCGGTACTGTTCGGGCCGTCGGCCAAAACGTCGTCGTCGTCTCCATCGGGTGCTGTTAAATCGGGAACGCCATCGGTACGTTTCGTTGGAAAAACGCCAGAATATGGATATGAAACGATACTTCTCTGCGAAGGTTCGGTTTTCCGAACCTTCCGATATGTCAGAAAGAAAGCGGCAGTCTCTATTCGTGACCAACTTGTACGTGTCAGGATCGATGAAACGGTAGGCATTATGGTGCAGGGAATAGCCCACAAACAACATTTGCTTGGATGTCGCCTAGAACTTCGACCGCTCCACGGATGGAACCGATAGAACACAAACCGAAAATCTTAAGGTGCCTGAGATCAGGCTTGTTTCCAGTCCAGAGCTCTAGTGTAAAGTCGTCATCTGACCGTATCTCCAACGCGTCGTAAGCGTGTTAAACGATTCTGGGAGGCTTCGTAGCACCATTGCCACCTGAAGATTCCGCTCCAATACCTGGCCCGCCACTGACACCCGCTGAAAAAGCTCTTGCAGCTCGAACACGTGCCACTCGATGTCCTCGCCATCGGGTTACCGTTTGTCGCATATCTGCTTCAGCAGCGAAACCTTTGACGTCAGCGTTGCTTTCTCGTAGTGGTTCCAGAGAGCTTAATAAGGTTAAGCTGGTTGTCCTCCAGAAGTAGCCCAATCGTGGCTCGGGCCTTCTGGTCTTAAGTGGTCCGCGCTTCAATTTCCGCCACAGTAGTACCCATGGTCGTCACAGCTCCTGTCGTAGCACCGGTCGTAGCGCTCGCCGTAGCACCCGCCGCCGATTTAAATCCGATCACGTACCGCCATAGGTCACCACAAACCAGCAGGAACTCGAGGGAAGGGAAGAACGAACCGATCGCTTCGAGGGAATGATTACTAAAGCTTGTAGTACACTGTTTGTCCAATAGCCAAATATTTGGCATAGGCAGCTAGACAGCTGACAGATATCATAGATGTTTGTCAGATGCCTATCTGCCTATGACAAATATTTGGCTATTGAACGAACGGTGTACTAAGCTTAATGATCTATATTTCTATTATTCACATTTTAGACTACTGTGATCGATAACAGCTTCAATCACGGGTTGCTTGTACTCCTTCAGTCTGTCTGTCTGAACCTAATAGAATCGAAAACTACTGAACCGATCGGCGTGAAATTTTGACTGCAGGAGTTTTGGGGGAAGATTCTTATGATAGTTTGAGACCCTTCCCCTCTCTAGAAGGAGGGGCTCCCCATACAAATGAATGAAGAACAAATTTCCGCATATCTCGAGAACTAATCAAGCAAAGGAAAGCAAATTTAGCATATGAGAGCCTTTAGAGGCTAGAAATGTTTCTATGGTAGTTTGAAACCCCTCTCCTTTCTAGAAAGGGAGGATCTCATTAAAATGAAACGGAAGTTTTAGTATAACTCAAGAACAAATTTAGAAAATGGAATTAAATTTGGCATGTGGGGTTTTTTGAAGGCGAAACGTGTTTCTATGTTAGTTTGAGACCCCCCCCCCCCCCTCCTTCAAAACATAAAAGTGCCAGGACTATTTAAATTTCATTCATTTAATTGAAAGCGTTGCAACGCTCGCACCGGGTTCAGCAAGTTTGCCAAGTGAAATTATTGGAATGTTAAAAAACAACGTATTTTTAACATGTTGAAAGTGTGCTTATAATTTCTGAAACAGTCTATGGTCCTTCAAATGCAAAATGAATTTAAGCTGGTTTTCGACATTCCTTCATGGCAAAATGATGGGTCCATGTCATGAAAATACGTTAGGTAAAGGCAAACGATCTACATCATTCTTCTTCCTACCAAATGCGATTCCGATTAACGATTGCAAATTAGTTTGAGTGTCGTGAGATGTTGCATCTCACGGCTTTGATCTTGGGAAGCAAACCATTGAATGCCCATGACTTTCCATCTCTACCGACAAAAAGCTGATCACTGGATTGATGTAAATCAAATCCTTGGTCCGTTTTGTCAGTTTAAGCAGAATCCGAAAACGGAATAAGAGACTGCAGCCCCCCATCAACAAGCATTGCACGATTCCGTCCGAGCATAATGAACGCAACATTTACTGCACAGGGAGATTTAAATCCAAACAAGCGTAATGGGAGAGGGAGCAATTAAAATATTTCATATTTGGAGTTTGTTTTCGTCTGGTTCGTTCGAAAATGGTAATCATTTGTCTATTTACACACTCTCGCGGGTCGTTATGGGCCTAGGGGAATTAGATTCGTGCAGCCTCCTACTTCAACGCTAGAAGGGGGAGATCAGAGCCGTCTGATGTGAGACCGTTAAAATCGTGAACGATTAACTATAAATATCACTGAATGCATGGAACGTCCAACCGACGTTTTCCTTTCTGGGAGAGTAAACAAACACATTAATCATAATAGTCGAACGATTCTTACACGTGTATGTGCTGCAACTGCAAGTGAGTTCCTTCTGAATGTAAAATTTCAGCACACAACTCAAGAAACTTGTTCAGGCGGAAAAATTTACCATTCCACCCAAGCAATTATATCAAGCACTCGACTCACTGGACCACAAATTCAATTTCCCACTGATCGAACCCTTACCGCAGGGCTCTCTCTCGAAGAAAACAATGGACGGGAGCAAGAGGTCAATTGCTGATGTATCGATAAAAGTTTTGTGCCTCGTTTGAAAATTCACCAGATGCAGTTGTTCTAGCAAGCAAGGAATGGCCAAGAATTCCCTCACTCCAACTTTGCTACCTATCAGCTGGAAACTATCTCCTTTCGCCTGAGCGACTCGTTTGTTGCGCATCAACCGGAAGAACTGGGAGAAGTCAAGTTTAAATGCAATTATCAGTTGGGTGTGTCGGTCAACACAAGCTCAGCAACAACCATTCCGGAAGCGGGAAGATATGCCACCGAACCCCTTCTGCCGGATGGGAGCAAATTGTAGTGGCTGTTGTAAGCTTCTCGATTCGATTAAAACCGGACGGAGCTGGCCATCGCTCCTTTTTGGCGGGGCAGGCTGGAAAGTTTCAATTGCTCGAAATTGGTCCACTGGAGTTTGCGGGCCGAGCAAGTTGCCGCCAAACCAAAGGGTAGGATTGTTTCCCGAGCAGAAGCGACGGCGCTCGGCGGTGAAAGGCTGAGCAAAACAAAAACGGTGTAATAATAGTTTTCCGGGTGGACTCCGACTTGCCGAGGATGGCGCGAGAAGACGCAGAAAAGTTAGAAAAATGGGAGGAAAAGTTTTTCGCATCGTTATTTTTGTGTTTCACTTAGTTGTAGTGTTTTATTTTCGTTTCGCTGAGTTTTCTTGTTGATCGTAGATGTTAATGGTTTTGTTCCTGAATTGAGTATTATAACTGATTTGGGTAGAAACTGTTGAAGTTTAAAAATAGCGTTCCTTTCTCTACTCTAGTTTTCGCAAATCAAATACAAATGAGTATAAAATGAAACCAGCTCCACTTAAATCAGTTCAATCCAGCTCTCTGTAAACTAAGAGAGCTGTGACACATGCATTTCTAATACTCTTATACTTAATCCAACCATTTAGCACTCCTCCCGGCTTTGCTTCGTAGAACTACACTCAAAACTATTTTGAACACCAACACCTCCTGTATGCATCTTTAAAGCCGAAATGTGTACAAAGTGGCCTACTCTATAGACGGTTGGGAAAACAAATTAATAAAACCTTTACAGAACTATACAGAGTTTGGAAATGTTCTAGTGAAAGATGTTATAACCACCTGAGAACCTTCATAAAACCTATTGGCTGCCATCAAAACCAGCATAGAGCCAAGTGGCCCCAGCTGTCAAACTTCACGGTGATATCGTGGTTGGCTTTGTTGTTCTGCTTTGATCGATTCTTTACTCTTCTGATTCATTTAGCAGTAAATAATATCTAAGAAAAAAGTTCCAGTGTTGCGAGAAATTTTGTTTGATAGCAGAATATCCAAAACATATTGAGATTCTAAATCATATGCGCATTTAATTGTATGGTGAAAATTGGCACGATAAGAGCAGTTCATTTGCATGACATTTGAAATTTGGACCTATTTATTTTTCCAAATATCAATTCATTTCATATATTTCAATGTGGCAATTGGAAGAAATCCCAGTTTTTCACAAAAAATCAATTTATCTTCACAATGGCATATATAAAACTATTTGGTCATTTGATGACTTTCCTCAATGCCAATTTGCCGTTTAATGCATTTACTGGAGGCAAAATATTTTTTAAATGATTTTTCAACTGACCATATTAGGATAATTAAAATGAGTCCCAAAATGGCATTTCAAAACAGCAATTTACGCGTTCATAAAGTCGATATCAAACCTTTTATAGGAGTAAAAGAAACTTTAGAAGACAAGGTTTAAGATCGTTGTAAAGCAGCTGTGTTGGTTCCTAAAAACCTGACGAAAATTTGAAACCTTTTTTCACCTCCTGCTGCTATATTAAAACCAAATTCATTTCTAATTACTTTCGTAAAACTTTTATAAAACTTAATTAAGCTGGATGATTTTGGCCATGCTATTTGGGCTGCGCTCATCTTTTTTTCATGAAATTCATGTCTCAAATCGCTCTCCCACACCCTTCGTTGCCAGATCTTCGACGTGCGCGCTGGTCTTCCTTTGATTCTAGCCTCGAGCTGGAAACTGCGTTCCAAGTTTCTGGCAGATGCTGGGTCTGAGAAGCCAGTGGTTTTCTGTCGGGAACATTCTTCGGTGTCTCGTCGGGAAACTTGCGGAACAGCAGATCAAATTTACAGCAACTTGACCTGTAGTCTTCCTCTGTTGAGTAGACGAACCCTCTAGCTTTCATTTTATCTCGCTTCTTCGACGATGTGCCGTCTAACCTTTCGACCGTTGCCTCTACCGCCTTTCCAAAAAATTTTAGATCAACCACCTGGGACCGGCTTTTATACTCCATCCAATGCATAGCGTAGCTCGATGGAAGCTTCTGTATTAAACTCTGCATGAGTGTAGGATTTTTCAGATGATCGATGAGCTTCGACCCCTCCAGATGTTGTATGAATTCCTCCTCAAGCTTTAGGGCCTTCCCCTTCAAAGCTTTCTGAAGCCTCACGAGATTCTCTGCATTGCACAGTGGTCCAGAAGGCGAATTTGGATAGAGAGATACATTTTCAGCCTAAGGTTGAAGTTTTGGAGCAAAATTATCATCGACAAAGTTGTTTCTAATAACAAGGCGCTTCTTTTGGTGTGAATGAAAACTAAGGTGGATTTTAACTTATTTTCAGAGAATTTGAAAATCTAACTCTTTTATTTGCAGATATAAAGGCATATATGAATGCGAAAAGTTGTAGAATAAATAATTTCAAGCAACTTTGATGGTAATTTTTTTCTGTACCTTTTGATAAGACCAAATTAGAGCATTTTTTACTTCGTAGCTTAGGGTATCCCTATAAAAATTAGTTATTTTGCTGTAATTTTTTTTTCAAATTTTTCAGCAAAGTTGTCTTGCCATTGATTGTAGAAAAATAAAAGTTACAACTTTTGGTGTGCTGAAATTGTGTCTATAGTACGTCAAACCTTTCTAGCTAAATTCGCATTCTGGACAACTGTCACCACTTTGATCTCATCAACAAGTTCTTACTAGCGTAAGTAACTGAAAACGGTAGAGCTACTAAATTAGTCATCGTTAATATCGGAAGTAAAACATTTTTCTGACCATCCTAGTTTTCATTCACACTAAAAGAAGCGCCTTGTTATTAGAAACAACTTTATAAAAGGCAATTTTGCTCCAAAACTTCAAACTTAGGCTGAACATGTATCTTTCCATCTAAATTCGCATCCTGGACCACTCGTCTTTTTGTTCTTCAACGGCTACGGACTCCTTTTCAATAATTTTCGATAGTTCTAGCAGTTTCTCCATCTCCTTTTTCTGACGTTCGATTTGTTTTTGCTTCACCTCCAAGATCTTTAGTTGATTTTGCTCGGCAAGGGTTTCTATACGGCTTTTCTCCGTAAGCTCTTCAATTCTTTTCAACACCCACTTTGGAACTTTTCGGCTTAATGCTTCCGCTTTTCTGCGAACTCACTTCTGTGACTGGCTACTTTACTACTGTTTTTGGCGGAAGGATTTGAAAATGCCTTGGCAGTATTTCCCCCCACTTTCGATTGGGATGTTCCTATCACTATCTGAGAATCCTCCAATTTTTTTTCTTGCCAACAGACTGTCCCGTATTGCTTCTATCATTTTTATTTGCTTTTCAAGATGGTTGAACGTCGGTGGTCCCTGGCTTCCCCAATGATTCGCGGGCTGATAAATCCTCTCCGAGGCACGTACGGCAGAACCAAGCTAGCTCCGCTACGCTCTGGTTTACTCCAAGGCTTGCACCGGCCACATTCCACCATATCATCGTAGTTTTCGTCTTGGTCACAACACGGGTAAGTCTTCATTGCAGATAATTTTCTTTGAGAATTTGCTAAGGGTGTTCAGGACATCATAAGGGACAGTTCATAAACCACGTAGACCAAAATTTGGTAATTTCAAACCCCAATAAAATGGCGTCGAATCAAGAGGACACGGAATTTTTTACGAACGGCGGCAAAATCAAATTTATCGGTACGCGATCTTGCCAAGAAACTAAAACTACCGAAAAGAACCACTTTTTGTGTTAGGAAATCATTTGACCAGTGCTTGACTGCTGATCGGAAGGTTGGAAGTGGAATAAATCGAATAGTATGCACCCGATAAATGTACAAGAAGATGGTAGCCATTATTGAAAAAAAATCCCAATCTTTCTGTGCGAGCAAGTTATGTGGAGAGCAAGTTAAAACCATACGTACTGAAGCCGTAAACAATGAAAAAGGTGCCCAACTGTGAACTTGACACCAATTTTTTGCAAACATTTTCTTGTATCAAAATAGACGACGAAACATACGTACTCGAAGACTTTAAATAGCTTCAGGGTCTGGCTTTATACACCGCAATGCAAAGGAACGCCGTTGTCAAGCATTTCCGGACAAAGAAGGTGTCCAAATTCCCAAAGAAGTATTTAATTTGACAGGCCATACGTAATTGTGGTTGAAAATCGAAAAGTTTTGTCTCTACCGGCTCTATCAATGAGGATTTGTACGAGAAAGAATGTTTGAACAAACAGTTGCTACCGTTTTTCAGAAGCCACGACTCTATTTTGGTTTGATTTGGCCGCTTGTCACTATGCGAAATTTGTCCTGGAATGGTATAAGGTGCAAGAGGTCAAATACGTGCCAAAAATAACCAATCCACCAAACTGTCCAGAACTTCGCCCAATAGAGAAGTACTGGACACTAGTTAAGCGGAAACGCTTCGAAACTAAGAAGAAAGCAAATGGCACCGATGATTACAAGAGAAGATGGAGAATCGTCACGGCGGGTTTACCACAGAAAGTTCGAGAATTTAACAGAAAGAAGGATTAACATCTAAATTTACTGTTGCTAATGTAGATATAATTCTATTATTGTGAAATAAACAATCGTTTTTTTTAATTATGTGTAAATTTTGTTTTGCTACTATTATTTTTGTGTCCGAAATTCAACGTAGACCGTCTGTATAGATGCTATATGATGTCTAAAATGTTATGTAACGATAGTCCTAACATTATAATGTTGTCAGTAGGTCAAACGTGGATGTTAATTGACTCCACCTTAGTTTCAGGTTTGCGAAAATGATAAAGTCTATCATTAAATATGGTGGCAAAATAAGGATTCTTTTCTGATTCAATGACACGAAGAATTAAAATCGCTTCAAGAGCGTCGACATGGATGAATTGTACTCAATATTAGGTACTTTTGTCAGTGAGTGTAGTTATCACCTATATATTTTCTTAGCACGTTTTGAATTGTAAGCACAAAATAATAGGCTATGTATTGAAAGTGTACCAACCAGCACGGATTTTATGGCTCAGATTGGTTTACATTAGCTATAAAACTTACTCTGGCAAAACAAATACAAAAACTTCATTCAAGCCATGACGGCTTGAGCTTACTTGGCACAGACGTGGATTCCAAAAATGATCGGGACGGCACAAAGATAATGCGCAAGGTCTTAACAATTGTTTTAATCATTCGTTTATAACGTTTAACAGCATGTGAGGCCGATATAAAGTTTCGACGCTCGCATCATAAGCCAATTTTAACGTTTATTGGTAGGTTATTTGCTCGATTCCAGTAGTGAATCTCAGAGAAAACTTCTTGAATCTGGAACCTGATAGGATTTAAGCTCAATTCAAGACTAAAATAGCCAAGGTTCATAGAATAAATAAATTAAATTTAGAACGCAACCAGCAAATCCAAATTTGTACGCTTGTTCGTATGATTAATATGTTGATAAAAACATAATATGATTTTAATTTTAAACATCGATGTATGAATATCGGTTTTGGAGAAAAAAAAGGTCTACTTAGACTTTTGGTACATCCCCCCCCTCCATCGTAGACAAACGTAGACTTTTTAGACCCTTCCCCCCTTAATTGTCTACGTGGTTTATGAACAGCCCCTAATTGAAACAACTCGATGCGGCATGCTATTTCGTCACACTCGAAGCTGTTATCGGAATAATGTTACTTATGAAGCTATTTTAAAATATTACCTACTACTTACAAAATTAGTGTCCTCTCTACCAAATCCCGCTTCACCCAAATCTTCCTTACAAATTGATCCGGTAAGCATATTGAATTTCAATTCCTGACTAATTCTATTTAAGTATTATTTACCGTGCACATATTTTACGTATTTACCAATAAACTGCAATTACCTTATTTCTTCTCAATATTGGTGACGGCCGAAAAAATCTTCAAAAACTAATTATTTTTACCCGTGCTTAAAACAACCACATCGATAAATGTATTGGTAGAGGCACCATACGCAGGAACTCAGTGAGTGAACAAGATTACACGTTTGTAGATTACTTCATTCCATCATGCAAGTCGAATGGACAACAGCTCGGCCTACTTGTGATTTACTCTTCGTTGATTGAGTGGCTATGGAAATACGGCCCAGTAGGATCGCCAGATGATTATGTTCGGAGACAAGAGGTGATAGCATTCATTTGCATGGAATCTTACATTGTCTTTTAGTTCGAATGACAGTGTTGGAAGTTTTGTTAAGTATGTACAGTCTGGGCAAAATCAGCCTACTCAATTAGATTTGTTTTTAATTTACCGGCCACACGTATCCGATAAGTCGTGAAGTTTTTTTCAGGACTATTGGCACAATGTGTTATGCACACCTTACGAATTTTATATCACATAAAATGCAAGAAAAATCGTTATCGAGATTTCAATTGAAGAGGGTTTAATATCCATATCGTCGATTATCGTTCGTTGAACAAACATTCGCTTAACCATAAATTTAGATCTGCTCAGAAAATGTGATAATATTTGAGGAAAATCAATATTACTTTTCCTATGTAAATATATAGCAATTCTATATTCTTATTCTATTCTATCGATGGTCATGAACTGCGATAAGCATTTTTTTTATTTCATCGCAACAATATTGTAGCAATACTATTTGAATATCTTTTGCCATAAATCGGTAAAAATTATTCCGTAGGATTTCAGGATTACTAATTAGTAACCTATTGAAAGTAAATTTATAGTTGCAATGTAACATCTATGGTAACGTTACATTTAAGTTGTGTAATAACCTGGCTCTAACTTTGTAAATGTTACATACTGATTACTGAGTAACTTGTTATGTAAAAATTGATAGTTACACGTTTTGCGCTTTTTCGGTTACACATTTGTTACGTAGAGAGTTACAGTAATTTCGAATTCACATACAAATTTGTTACATATCAATCGCTGCGGCATTAATGTAACAATATGTGCTACTTGGGTTATTTACTATTTCAATAGGAATGCATAAATTTTTGTTTTATGACATGTGAAAAATCTTCTTCACTGGACAGGGAATCCATTGCATCCGGGATGGTTATGCCGTACCATTACCAACTAAGTAATCTGTGCCATCATCTTTATCTACGAAAAACAGAAAATACTGGCCTAAAGGAACACATGTCACTTTATATTACCATTTGGCGTTTAGTTGCTACATATTTTCTGTTTTTCCCGCTGTATTTACTGGCTACACTGTGCTTTTCGGCTTCCGATTCATTTTTGCTCTGAACGAGGCACAATCACCAAGTGATCCGATCGGAAGCTTCGAGCACAAGCACACAATCGAATCAGGAAACGAAAATGAATCACCAACAGAAGTCAACGAATGAATCAATAAATTCTAGGATTTTTTTTTCATTAGGGCGAATCTACAATTGAGAGATTCTCTCCGGGCTCGCTCTCTTTCATTCATAAACCTATCACCTTTACGTTTTTCATTCTACTGTTTGTAGAGTATGCTTGCCAGCACTGTTGTGTTTCGATCTGTACTAAAGAATGCCTCGTAAGTTTTATAATGGCGCTATAATGAATGAAAGAGAGCGAGCCCTAGAGAATCTCTCAATTGCAGATATGCCCAATGAATGAAAAAACCTAGAATTGTACACAGCAAGCAGTGATGAACACGCATACAATTGACAGGCGACGAAGTTCATGCTATGTTCATTCAACGTTGGCCTTGGCTTATCAGTTTTCGGTTTGAGAGGTGAAGCAGAACCTCTCATTGCATGCGTCTATTGAATCAAAGAAGAGGGTGCAACGAATGATTAATGATACGATTGAAATCATCCTTGTTTCTTTGTCATATATTTTATAAACAATCCCAAGTCAATCTAATAAGTTCAATACAACCTCTACCGCGAAATAACATTGGTCAACATGGCAGCGCCCTGTGTTTATATTAATCACTGACACTGTCACTGACGTTTCTCTTTGTACCGGCCCAGCTGTTCACGCATCATGGTGAAGCACGTTCACGTGTCTAACCCTCTCAGTCCGGGTGTAATATCTTCCACCCCGTGAGCCCTGTTGGTGGTCTAGAACACTACAGGCCTACTATTACAGTTAGAAACTATTGAAATTTAAAAACAACGTTCTGTTCTCTACTCTAGTTTTGGATATGGTTGCGTTTTCAGTACAAAATGGAACCAATTCCCCTTACATCGGTTCAATCCTCTCGCTATAAACTGAGCGAGTTGCCACACATGCAGTTCTAATACTCTTTAAGCTCAAGCTAAGTTCTGTCGCCTTATTTTATGCTCCCCAAAGAAAATCTCCCAATCCATCGCATCAAAAACCGTCTGTTTGCATCGTTTCGCTCCCAGAACCAGATCATCAACTGAACTTCTTAAAAAATGTTAAAAAAGTAACGAAATTGCCCTCATAAATCAAATCGTTTGCCCAAATCTGGTGCCACTTGTTCTGAACCTAAAAAAAACCCACACATGTGCAGCACGCGCTCCAAACTTTTATGACCCATCGCACATTTAGGCTACTACTGTTGTTTCAAATGAACCCGCTGCTGCTGCTGCTGCATTACACGTCAAACCTTGAACCGGATCAGCCGAATGGGCCACCATATTCCGATCCGGATGACAGTTTTATTCGAAATAACTTCAATTTATATACGGCATTCCATCGACCTATAAATTAAGTGCAATGCAGCGAGCACGTTTCCCTTCTTCTTCGTTTTTTTTATGGCCAATAGCACTCTCACTCTTTCTGTTCAAGTCGATACGTGTCTGTCCCATTACACCGACGAAGGACATTGCATCTCCATCACCAATGACCGCATAAAACATGAAAGCATTCTATTTCCAGGACTTTCAACCGGGGAGAACGAAATGATGCGTTTCTTGATTCTCGGAAATCCATTAACCGGATCTCCAACCATAACGGGTCAGTTTTTGATTTACCATCGCCGGGCTTCCAGGAACTTGAGTTCATTAAACCCCGGAAGTGCTGACGACAGCATTACTTGGAGATGGATGGATCGTACGGCTAAGTGAATTATTGTTGCTTCACTTATCAGACTTTTGCCGAATCGAACTCCATCGACACGTGCGGCTGGGCTCTCTTGAGTCTTGGAAGTGGTCGGCCCTAATCCTAAATCATCATTTGGTCCAATTTGTGCGTTCCTTTGTTGGTGAGGAAAGTTTCTCCCCTTTTCTTTCCGTCACCATCCGGAAGGGTGTAAGAGTAGAAGAAATTGCCTTGGCGGGATGGGGAAGTTTGTGAGTCCTTAGTTAGGGCAAGCTAACTAATGGTTATCCCGGGGATGGAGGACAACAACATTCCGTTGATGTTCGACAGGAAGGAAAGGACTAGGTGATGAAATATTGATGAGCGGATAAAAGAACCCATAGCCTTCGAATTTTGGATGTTTCCTTATGTTTGCAGGAATGATTTGTAAAATTTATTTTTCCTGTCAGGAGGACAAAGAGAGCTGCATTCTAAGACAAGTTAAAAAATTCCAAAACCTGTTAAGTGTATTGACGTCAATCGTGAGATGATTTATTTGACGTCAATCAATATCGTTTATTACAGCAACCTTACATGATTTTTCACTTTAAAGTATTTTATGAGAAGTTAACTCGTGTAATAATGGAAAATGATCTATCTTTGTTGTTCAATTCCTGCATCGACTTTTTCTTCTATGCATGACGCTGCTGTGAAAGCATTTTAAAATAAATTATAGTTCAGTTTTTCAAGAGAAAAACCAACTTGGTTGGACGACGTAGCACGTATCAAACAAAAATTTTCTATCGTTTCTAATTTATTGAGCACCAAACCAATCAGAATACACCAAGTTATTTGCATTACAACGCGTTGAAAAATTAGGCCTGATATGGTTTATTCAAAGAATATTCCATTGTACTATCCAAATGGATTACAGTTCTACGTCATCATTTCGAACAACTCAATAGGGGTTTTCATTCAACTTGCGCTCTAAATCCAAATGCCCTTCCATATAAGCCCACTATATTTAGATATCTCTCAACTCTGAGAGGTTTTGAAGGTTAAGGTCCTTGCATACGAAAGTCACCTTATTGTCTGTAACGTATCGAAGGAATAAGGCAAGGTCTAATGAATGACTGCTTTTTGTTTCGACAGTATGTATAGAACTAACATTATGAAGTGATCACTTGAAGCAGTTAACCCGTTCCGATGTTGATCATGCCTAGCAACTTCCGAAGTAACATCATGGTTAAAGAAGTAGCAACTACTCCCCTTTCTAGCGTCGTGGTGTTCGGTCAACTTAGTTATACCGGATAACATATGCTCCATTTGATTGATGATTAAGGTTTGGTTTTCTTCTGGTGCATCGTCAAAAGAAACGGAACTCGCGTCTGGATCCGCTTCACCATTGCACAGTGGTAGATAATGTGTTTCTAACCTAGCTAATTTCAAGCAACGTTGCTAACAAAACATTTTCTAAGCTTGTGAATAAACCGATTAAGACCAATTTTCCCAAGATAACTTAAGGTGTCTCTTAAAAAAAAAGTTTTTTGCTCTTACTTTTCTATTCCAAATTTGCCAAAAAAAATTGTATTCAGATGGTTTTTATAAATAAAGCGATAAAAGTTAAATAACGCCCTTTTCAAATGTGTTTTACTCAATTTAAATAAATAATGTATCTCCAGTTATCCAGATATGATATGCAATAATAATAATCCTTGCAAATTCTGTTAAAAAATATTTTTTTAGTTTGCCACAACTAGAAAAATCAACATTCTAAAATGGCATATTTTGTTCACAAAAACAATAATAACTTTTGTTTGACATACGATAGAGACAATATCAGCACGCCAAAAGTTGTTACTTTAATTGTTCTAGATTCAATTCCAAGAACACGGTCCTGAAAAATTTGAAATAAAAAAGTTACAGCAACATAACTGATTTTTATAGGAACACCCCAAACCACGTAGATAAAAAAAGCTCTAATTCAGTCATATCAAAAGGTACAAAAAAAAATTTCACTAAAGTTGCTTTCAAATAATCAATCTACAATTTTTACGAAAAATGCAAAAATAACTAAAGTTATATTTTCGATTTATCTGAAAATAAGGACCACCCTAGTTTTCCTTCAGATCAAAAGATGCGCCTTGTTATTAGAAATAACTTTGTAGAAGACAATTTTGCTCCAAAACTTCAAACTTAGGCTGAAAATACATCTTTCCAGCTAAATTCCCATTCTGGACCACTGGTAACTGTGCAGATTCCATAATATTCACCGGCAGCACTCCTGGCTACCCTTGCCACGTTTCTCTGATTGATCCTTCCTTACATAGATACCTCTATTATGGCACCCAACATCAAGCTCTCTGACGCTCATCCGACATCTCACGGACGTAATTGTGGTAGGCCACGTCTCGTCCTTTCTCGTGTTCAAACCACAGGACTGAAGCGGTTGTCATCCACGTCAACTACAACCGTGAAGACGAAAACTTGGTGCTGTGTGTGATGCTAATTTGACAGCTCGATTTTCTTAAAACCTATTTGCAACAAACACAATATTTGCGGCGGAAGTTGTCAGGCCTGTTGAGGTGGCTGACTTGTTCATGCCTCAACCTACCCCACAGTGGGATGTTAGGCAAAAGATGACGTCTTTGGTTCGAGAACCATGTACACATGCCCTTTCGCTCAATTTTCAAAAAACATCTGTTCTATCTCCAACCTGCTGTACACTGACGGAACTTTCAACACATTCTCTTCATATCTTTAATTCTAGCAAAAACATGAATTTCCATTCATGGTGCCTCATGGTGATGAGCGAACATCTCCTTCAACAAAATAAATATGTTTTACTTTGTATTTAACCTCATTGTAATTATTTTAAAAAAAAGTGTGGTAAAGCCCAGAGTGAATTTGGACGCAATCAAGTAATCATAACTAAACAATTTAAGAACAAACAGGGTTGATCATAACTTCAAACAAAAGGGTATTGATTCCTATATATCAAGTTAATACATTTCACAGTTTCGAACGAAAGGTTGCACTTTACTTGTGATCGGTGCCTTCATGATATGCACAGTCAATGGTGACACTGAACAGGCGAACTGATTCCACTTTAAACGCATTTGTTGAGCATTTGTCACTTCGCATCCTCGAAGTTTTCGCTTGACAATTGCCCAATATTTTTCAATCGGTCTGAACTCAAGGCAATTCGGAGGATTAATCTCTTTGGCGACGGAATTAACATTGTTTGCAGCATAACATTCTAGTACCTCTTAGAGTAGTGGCAGCTGGCTAGATTCGGCCAAAACATAACGTTGGTCTTGTGATGTAAATGTATTCTCCACTTTTTCAGAAACTCTTTAATGTAAACCTTCAACCTCATTGTGTGAGATGTGATGAAAACCTTGGTTTTAAGGCCACAAATGTAGATTCCTTGCCAAATCATTAGTATCCGAGCAAATTTATCAGCAAAAACACGACCAGTTGCCAGATAAAATTTTCGTCCGGGGATTTGTTTATAATCCATTTTGACACATGTTTCGTCATCCATTAAAATACAGCCATCAAATTTCGTCAAAACTCGTTCGTATAGTAATCATGCTCGCTTTTTGGCCACTAAATTCGGGTGTTTACTGGCACTTCTCTTTTATCCTTCTCTTGAAAGGATGTTATGCACGGTGGAAAAGGTGGAATCGTATTTCTTTGTCAAATCACGCATGGGGGCATCTGGGTTGCCTTTCAAATACCTCAACAACTTTCTCCTCAGCTTTTTGTCCCAAGTGCCCCTTTTATGATAGATGCGCTGTGCGCTATCCACACTCAGAGTATCCTTGTAACGTTGACTTTGGGAATTTTAACACTTTTGCTTTTTTTTGAGGCAGATCACGAAGGATTCTCTAGATGTTTGTGCACAATTAATTTTCTTTTCTCCAGTTCCATGATCCGTAATTTCGAGATGTGTCGATCTATCGTTAAAATCTTTTCGCCAATTTTTTTATCAATGATATATCAACAATTGCCTATCAAACGTTTTTTGTCCCAACCACCAGGGACGCGGTTGTGTATTAAACCGTGCGCCCAGATTCACTTTGAATCGAGTTTTAGTATTCAGGCAACTGAAAAATTTCCATTCTGCTTTTAAAAAAAACCTGACTAAACATTAAATTTGGATGATCATATTTGTGTGTCTCATTTATTTCGAGTACCGTCTTCAACCTTTGTGTAAACAACTAAACTAATACGGATTTTTGTTTTAATGCTTGGTGATGATTTTCTTTCTAAATTCTTCTAAATCCACCGTGAATTGAATGTCATTTATATGAATTTAAATCGATATTAGAGTTAATCAAAATTGTTCTTGAAATTATTTTATTAGAGGGTGTTCCGATCAAAATTTGGTCAAACAGTAATGTGTGTTAGTCGATCAAAGTTTTTATTAGTATGTCAAATTCTTCTTCTTTTTCAAGTTCAGTTTATTCATAATACAGGAGAAATATTCAGCTAAGCTTCCTTTTTACCGAATGCGATTTGGTGGCCATTCACAGCTTCTTTGCGGCATCTCGGACGGAGAGGTTGGGGTTTTGCCCGAAACAGCAGGCAACTCTTTTTGTCGTCGCTGTGGCCTCTGGCTTTCGATTTCTCCCCGATCCAGCTTTCCTGGCTGTCGACAAACGTTGACTGAACACTTTCAATACGTTGGTAACAGTTGATTTAGCCACATTCAACAATTTCGAAAACTTGGCGTGAAAGTAGTTTGGGTTTTCGCCATGCACGTGCAAAATTTTGATGCGTTGCTTCTCTTTCTTCGACTACATTTTGATAACTGAAGTGCAAATCTCAAAATCAAAATAAAGACATGATGCTACACGCACACAAATTTTTAATGCACGATTAAAGGAAATGCGTCAAGTTTTAGTCGACCAAATTTTGATCGAAACACCCATTACTTTCAAATAAATAGTATGAAAACATTCCCGTATATAATAAAAATTATTTGTACAAAAAGTTTTCTTTGCCATAGTAAATACCTAGTGAAGTACGAAACCGAGAAACCAGAATCTAACCTGAAATCATTTGAGTGCAGCTAAATCGATTCTTGGAACCATATTACTATTCTATTCTTTGAGTCAACACAAGCTGAACAATGCATTAGGTTCTAAGTAACATTGAGAGATTCTCTTCATCGACTTTCTCTTTGCGTTTCTGCGGCCATGTAAAAACATGTTCAAGTATTTTGAACACACAGTACGGTAATATAAAGTGTAATTAAGGATCCAATACGTCAAAAACATCAGCAAATCGTTTTCATAGACAAACTATTAACGGAAGAGAAAGTCGACGAAGAGAGTCTCCCAATGTTACTTAGGACCTAATGCATTGTTCAGCTTGAACAGTCCACATTCATCTATGTTTTGATGATGAATTAGCTCATTAGCTGGAAGTTTCCTTACATTTTCTTCTCAGCGCTGTCATCGATGAAGATTGCTTTAAAATCCATTCACCTTGCATCCAAATTTAGCTAGCTTGTCTTCTCGACTTTATGAGAGTGCTGAACCTGTTCGAAAAGAAAAACTCTGCATCATGATTATCGTTCGTCTATATGCTGTGGGGTATAGCTGCACTCCAAATGAGCGACCGCCCATCTGCCAGCGATTTATGGTGTGATAATCGGTGTTGAATTGTTTGGAAAACCGCACGAAACTGAATGCGCGGTTCTTGTTTGCTCATTCATCCGGACTGGGGGAAAAGGGAAATTTATGACTACCTAGGCGACAGAGTGCCTCATACCAAAACGACGGCAACGATGACAGCTACGAGGTGTGACATAATCGGTGTTTACTGTGAATGAATTTGATCGCTGTTGGGATTCTAGGATCGGCCGATGGAGTGTTTGAAACGTGGGAAAACAGTAAACATCCGAGTTTGAGTTAAGGTGAAAACTTTGAAACGTGCCTTATCTCGGTAGTTGTGGTCTAACCTGTAAATTTTACTATCCATCACCATCTTCTGACCGGCATTGAGCTGCTATTCAGCTTCAATATCGTTAAATTAGTCCAACTATTTCCCACTCATTGTTCGAGGTGGTCGAATTCGGTCCCCTCTCTGGTCAAGTGCTTGAAGAACAGTTAGCAGCACATCTTCCTTCTGCTACCAAAATAGCAAAAAAAAAAGACATAAATCAGACCTACAAAAGAAAATCCGAAGAAACCCGAAAAAATATGATCCGAGTCCACAGATAGAAGAAGCGCAAAGAGAAGCAAGGGGAAAACTTTCATCCGACAAGTTTTTGAATCAGCTTCATTAGGGGTTTCCACCGACTGGGGCATTGCCTTGGCAACAAACGCCACCACCCAGATTGCTCGGATTGTGGCGGAAAAAGTTTAATAGATGTTTTACTACACTACCGAAGTCGACCTGTGCCGAGAGCTCGCGGAGATGATTTACCACCACCACTACTGTTCGAAAGCGCACTCCACTGCAAGTGCCACCATCAAATTAGCGTAAATTAGTATGCTTTATGAGGCACGATTTCGCATGGTTTAATGGTTTGCGCTTGCCGTCGATCTAGCCTGAGTATTGGTGGAGTTGATGAGAGAGGGGTATACAGCTGAAAAGTTTGATTTAATTCGATGAGGGACCAAACCGTGCATGGATGCATTCTTTGGGTCTATAGATTAATCTAGGAATGTGCTTTACTGTAAAAAATTGTATTTTTGTATCTTCAGAAAATGTTGTTTATTCCAACTGTATATCTTCATGAACATTCCGGAGTGATATTTGCAGACGCGGCTGAGTCGCTCAGTGGTTAACAGTTCTGCTTATTGAGTAGAATTTCGGGAATTCAAGCCTTTCAGCCTTTCCTTGCTTATTGCCACTTTGCCCCTTGCGTTTAAACTCAGGATTTAATTATGAGTTATCTTAGACTCTAAACTAAATTTTAATGATCACTATAACACAAATATACATTAGGCAAATAATATGCTGGGCTTTATAAAACGCTTTAGCCACAATTTTGTTAACCCCTACACAATAAAACCAATATAGGGAAGCGGAACCTATCTTGAGCTCAATAAGCAGACCTCCAGTGGAAATCGGTGAATATGCACTGAATACCGAACACTGAGTACACAAGTTATTCACAATTTATTCGTTCACTTACCGTTAATCCAATTTAATACGGAAAAGTTGCCACTGCTATGAATCTATTTTAATAATATCACGAAAAACATTAATTCCATTTGAGTACATATGTTAATCGTTTTGATTTTAATCAAGAAAAAATATAAACAAGTTAACGCTCTCCCCTACTACACCCAAAAATGAAGTAGATCATTTGACAGCACTTCACGTGTGTTGGGTAGCATGCATATAACCAAGACAAAATAAAAGCGTTTGTTTGTTATTCTTCCATGAGAATATTGACAACAAGACTCACCATAGAATGGGCATAGAATGCCCTATGAATGATTGAACACGCACACTAGTGTTGATATGTATGCTATACAGTATGTGAGCAGTGCCGCCAAATTGAACAGTGATGGAAAAATATTATTAAATGTGGATTTTTTTTCTCGGTAAATATTGAAAAAATCTACATATAGAAGTATGTTATTATTTATTTAATCTATGTAAAAATAAAATAGTTCAACTTCGGACCATTTGTAGCACTCCCAAGGTGATATTGAAGTACTGCTAAACCCATTTCATTCGGATAAGAGTCATAATAAAATAGTTTGGCAACATCAAGCGATTACGTCGATTGTAAACACGGTTCAGAATAGGTGCAAGCGTAGTTAATTATTGTAAAAATAAATCCCATAGTTTTTTAGTATTTTATCATATATTCGTAGAACATCATGTGGCTAGTGTAATAAGTGAAGTGTGATTTTTATGGTTTGTGAAATTACGCAACGAAAATGTGTGAGGATATAGTGCAATTGAAGAGAAAACTTGGAGTCTGGCTCGAGTATATTCCATAGTACGGTTAGATCAATACGACGAATCTGTAGTGCAAAGGTAAGAAATTGTGTTGAAAATCTTACTGCTAATTATTTTTTACGAAATTTAGGTCTCCGAAACGTTTTTGTAGCTTTAAATTATATTCAAGACCTAATTTTATTTGCCAGGATTATATATTCTTGGTTACTGCGTCCATTGATTTTAGAAATAAAACATCTTTTTACGTTTGAAGTTGGATGACTGCCAAATTTGATGAACGTATGTGCTATAGTGAGCAAAAGTTCCGCTCCGCTATATAACAAACCGCCAAAAAATAATAATATTTAACGGAAAGAAATCAAATCCATTTTAAGTCACTTCAGGTGTCCTCCAAGACTCTCATTTTGGACCAATGCTTTTCATTCAATATGTAAAGGATATTTCCTTTATTCCGAAAACAACAAAAGTCCTGACTTATGCCGACAATAAGAAACTATTCATGGAAATAACAAACCAGGAGGACATCAACATATTCCAGAAAAAAATACAGATTTTGCTACAGATGGTGCTTGAAAAGCCGACTTCAACTAAATATAGCAAGTGTTATTTAATATCATTCACCAGAAACCGGAATACACCAAACACAATTATACACAGATAACAAGAAACATTGAATTTTCTAATGCACGCAGAGGGAATGCTAGGTTTTGCAGAGAATAATGGGATATTTCATGTAAGTTTAATATAACTATCCTGCCAGGTAACGCCTGTATCTAGCCTGTTGTATGAAAGATTGCAACTATTATTGTATGTCACATAAAAGATTTTCAGAATTCCAGAAGAGGGAAATTTTAGGCGATTTTTAAGCTATTTTATTTTTTTCTGTGTGCATAATGGCAAATAATATGCTGGGCTATATAAAACACTTCAGCCACAAATTTGTTGACCTCTACACAATAAAAAAAACATTATATGTTGCTTATTTTAGGTCTATTCTGGAATACTGCAGTATGGTCTGGTCCATATTGGCCGTATAGAATCCGTACAAAAAAATCTATTATATGATTTTAGGAAATTTGAGTGGGAAACATTTTCTCTTCCATCTTATGAAGCGTGGTGTATGCTTAACAATATACATACACTGAAGCAATGGTTTCATTTGTTGTTCTACAGCGATTCAACTAAAATTTTATTAAAACTTAACTTCTATATTCCTTCGTGGCAACTTAGAAGTAGTAACTTATTCATAGCGAATCATTATCGTACGAACTATGTCAAACATCGTTAAATCAAATTATGACTACAAATAATCAACACTGTGAAATTCTTGAATTTACTAGGTCGATGCAAAACTTAAAGGAAATATTTCAACACCGTACGAAATAACACAAACTAATAAAAAATTAGAAAAGTACTCGCAACTTCTATACCCAAGTAACACGAAATGTTTAACTGTATGCATTTTTGCTTTAATGTGACAAATAATAATGTTGCCGTTTCGGTGATTGAAAACTATTTAGGATACTACTATAGAATTGAAACAGCGCAGAAGGTGGAGCCTATAAAACATAATTTAAGTTCGACAATAATCATAAACAAAAAATCTTGCACTTCAGTAAAACAAAGCATAGTCGGTTTTCAAAAATGAAGTCATGGACTAGGTTTGAACCATAAACTCTCAGCTTAGAAGATTGGTCTTCTTACCACTCGACCATTTCAACATGTGAGAAATGGAACAATAGAATCCCCTTAAACCATAACATCGTTATTTAACTCAGCGCCCATGTGATAGGGGAAATTGTTAATCTTTTAAACATAAGAGAATTCAGGAGTACGAAAGTCAATAAATCAAAGTAAATTAAATGGATTTCCAATACTTTTATTATCGGTCGATTACACTTCAGTTTTTGCGTCATCATACAAGCAATTGTTCCCGTGCAAAAAATGTTTGTTGTACAAAGCAACAGCAATATTATTTTTCCATCATACCGGCATAATCAAATTAGGTTCTTAAATGTTTCAGCGGTAAACATGAATGTGATATAAATAGATTGTTGATAGTTTTAAGTCTTATTCAAAAGTACAGATGGTCATTCGACGTCCAATACGACACCAACAAAACATACCTGACTAGTTGTGTTGGCAAATGACATTTCACGAATATGTTTGTTTCTCAAAATACGGAAGACTTGTGTTGCTACATTTGTACAACATAATATACAAACACGCAAGACGTCAGATGTAAATAAACATGTCCTAACTCAAAACATTAAACAGATATATGACATAATAAATGAGTCTAGATTCGAATAGCATGAAACGTACATCTACATTACTAAACAAGTAAAATTGCACTTTTATAGATCTACAGCATGACATATGGAAAATATTACTTTTCGATTTATGTTTTTGGTGGTACTTGGGTAATCCATATGTATTAGCTCATTCTCTGAAAGTTTCAAAAAAATTCGACTTAAAACAAGTTTTTGGCGAACACTTTTGTCTGGTTCCTTTTTTTTTTTTTTTCGAGTTCAGGCCTTATCACAATAACAACATCAGAAGTTTTTTTCCGCGGTGCAGTTCGAACGTTTTAGCTTAACTTAGCTTAGCTTAGCTTATACTGACTGCACGTATCAATGGTTGCTACTGCGTGACTGATCAGAGTCAGTGAAATTGCACAACTGAACGGGGCTGGCTACACGTTTCAGTGACTCAATTTCTTAAGTTATCAATAACGGCATGTACTTGCAATCAGGTGGGAATAGGGAAGGAATGTTAGTGTGCCCTTTGCTGTTTAGGGACCGTGTTTACCTCTGCATCCCCATAGAAGGAAGGAGGTTTTTTTTATGTAATTGGGGTAAGGCTCGATGGATCAGGATTTACCTTGATAAGTGATGTGATCATGATTATGGTTCATTGTACGTTTAACCAGTTTATTCTTCATGGTTTTCGCTTCGCGCTTTTTGCTTACATGTCTCAGACGTCCCGAAACCGAGGTTGGGAGGCTAGAGCCGACCACCCGCGGCCGTCTCGGGGTCGACGGGAGTAGCAGCTTGGGGGACGGGAAGACTGGCGAAGCTCCAAATATGGCTTGCACGACTTCCGAATTGTCTGGAAGCTTACAGCTGTACAACCTTGGGCCCTCCTTAGGTTTGAACACTTTTGAGAAGGAAAGAAGGACACAAACACAGATAGGGGAAGGCTGAAGCTGGACATACAGACGGATTACAGTTTGGGGCTGATGCTTGTTGGAAGCGCGTGAGCGAGCTTCATGGGCTCCCGATCGCGTGGAGCCAAAGTGTCTCCAGCCGGTACATTGGGTTGTCTAAAAATAGACGATTTTTATCTACGACTCTGCATCATCCCCCTCCGGGAAGAGCTGCAGTACCTCGTGTATCTCACACCATAACAAGTTTCATTTTTGATAGCTTATGAGTAGCAACCGTTGGCTGAAGAGAGGAGAGTATAGTGCCCATCAGCACACCAGACACCGACAATGAGATGACACACCAATAATAACCTTGACACAACATATTAATGATATTGTATTGATGATACGTATCGTTTAACATACTATACCTCATGCCTCAATACTTGTACATTGGTCACGTTGTTCGTGAATTTGAGCATCATTCGTTGCAGGCGAAATGTACGCAGATCCATTGCCAATAAATTGACACTTCCAATGAGCGCTCATAATGCAGTAAAAAGAAGAAGAAAATGGAAAGAAACATCACACACATAATTTTTCAAGCAACCTATTCTAAGTATGTGGCCGGTGGTGTATTTATCCCATTCATGTATTCCTTTATGCACACTCATTCATTATTTTTTCGATAAGATAGCGTTCATTCGATGTTCACACCAACCTGCCTGGCAAGATTCGCTTTTGGAGACATTTCGTTCTGTACAGCTCTGAACTAAATGTCTTATCAGTGTTGAAAACCTTGGTCTTCCTAACTTTTGATCCCTATTTGGTTGTCTACAGGCATGGTATGCCTATTCCGTTGCGGCGCAAAACTTTTTGGCCAAATCGCGATCTGAGATGTTGGGGGTTGCCTTAATGTTCTTGATGACTTTGTTCCGCTGCTGACGGTTGACAGTACCCGCCCGACGCTTGCTTTGAGGCTTGGGATCCGTCAACAAAGTTTCTTTGTACACACGGTGTTTGGGGGAAAACCCAACACTTTAGCACGTTTTGGCCCAGACCACGAAGGGTTTTCCAAATGATTGCGCACAATTATGTTTCATCTTTCTTCTTCCATTTTGTATTTCTCTGAAACACGTTCGAACTGCACCGTGATAAAAAAAAACTTCTGATGTTGTTATTGTTATAGGGAATACATAAAATGTCATAGTTTACGAATCCGACCACTAGGGTTGCTGTAAGAATCAACAATGTTTGTTTCAATACTAAATGGGCCACACCTTAGAGGGTGCAATAAAAGGAATATTGTTTATTTCTGTTCAAATCTTAATTTCCCTATTGGTAAAAGTCGTTGCAGCAATACTCGCCAGTATCACACCCAACGACAAGGCTTTGAAATAAATGTACTACGACATGGCTGACAAAAAAAAGTTGGAACGGATGTGATAAAGGGTGTCCACGATGAAATTGCCACACTATGAAATTGCTCTAACTTTTTAACCGTTGGATAGAATTTAATGAACATTTGGGTGGATTTAGTTCATAGTGCATTATTTACATCCTGCAAGATTTAAAGTCCTGTGATCAAAACTCACGGAAATGGAGTCGAAAGAACAGCTCGTGCGTGATAAAATCTTGCGCATTCATCACGAGAACAAGGATCTCTCGCATCCTTCCATCGCTAAAACGTTGGGTATCGCGAATTCCACGGTGTCGCGAGTGATTAAGCGGTTCGAGGAACGGTTGACCACCGATCGGAAGCCCAGAAGTGAAGGAAAAAGTATTCCGTACAACACCAAAAATCACAACCGCGTAGTTGGGGCCTTCAACCGAAATCCGAACGCCTCCGATCGGGATGTGGCTAAGAAGCTGCACATTAGCCGATGTTTTGTCCAGAAGGCCAAAACTAAGGCTGGGCTTCGAACGTTCAAGGTACAAAGGCCCCTAATCACGACGAGAAGCAGAACAAGTCCGCCAAAACCCGTGCCAGGAAGTTGTACCTCAACATGCTGACGAAAGTTGAATGCTGCATCATGGACGACGAAACATATGTGAAGGCCGACTTCAAACAGATCCCCGGCAACCTGTTTTTCACGGCCAAGGATAAGTTCAGCGTTCCGGAGCATGTCCGCACTCAGAAGATGTCCAAATTTGCGAAGAAATTCCTGGTTTGGCAAGCCATCTGCACGTGCGGGAAGCGGAGTGCACCTTTCGTGACCCAGGCCACGATGAACGGATAAAAGAGTGCCTCCAGAAGCGGCTGCTTCCTCTCCCGAAGGCCCACAACGTCCCAACAATCTTCTGGCCGGATTTGGCCTCATGCCACTACTTCAAGGACGTGCTGAAGTGGTATGCGGACAATAAGGTCAATTTCGTGCCGAAAATGTTCAACCCTCCCAACACTCCGGAGCTCCGCCCCATCGAGAAGTACTGCACGATTATGAAGCAGGTCCTTCTTAAACGACCTAAGGTAGTGAAGACAGTCGAGGAACTGAAGAAAGTATGGGTTTACATGCAAAAAATGATTGATTCACAGGTTGTGCAGAATCTTATGGCCGGGGTTAAGGCCAAGGTGCGGGCATTTGCGTATGGACTGTAAATAAAATACGAATAAAATGGTAAAATGAAGTTTAATAGTTATTTCTCAATCCCTGAAAATTTGATGGCAATCGGATGAAAACTCGAATTTTGCGAATCAATTTTGTGTGTGGCAATTTCATCGTGGACACCCTTTATGCAGTTTTTCATCTAATAAGGTAGCTCAAATAATCTCCATCGCCTCTTCCACGGCAGGTATCAGTAAGCGAAATGAGTTAGCGAAGAAGATAAACATAACCAGAAAAATTAGCCATGGTGAGGAAACTTTACCGAGTGTTATTAAAATGATGTACTCGGTGTTTATTACCATGACAGCTAAGCTTACAAATCAACAAAACCATTCACGAAACTGCCGGTACAAAACGCATTTATCAACTACTGGAATTGTTGTGTGACTGATTTAACGGTAGAGCGTTCCAATTCCGATAATGGCCGTGTCAGTTCGTGATATGTTGCTGATGATGACAGTGATTTTATGAATATGGGAACCAGTCGTTACTGGCAGATGATACCTATTTCAACCCGATTTCAACCCGTGGTACGTGAGAGAGCATTTTCCAGCGGGATGGGAGATAATGGAAGTAGATGAAATTGTTGACATCCGTGCTACATTATTGTGAGTAATTGCCTTATTCGGCTACAGGTTGTTTTCGAATGCAATACTGATAGGGAAACGATTTAAATTTGATGTATTGCAATAAAATTACTAGGACGATTTGAAATAAGCTCACTTTGGAAAACAATTTGCTACAATATCAACAGTGACGAAACGCTTACCGGTTGGTTTTCCACACCGAACTTCCAGCAAACAGTTTTTGGAAGAACCAGCCTCTAGCATATCTCGCTATTGGATGCATATATGAAGCATGTCGAAATTTGAAATGAATGCCAACTGAACAACAGAAAATAAACTCTCGAAACAAAAAATAAGCGCTCAGGGCAAAGTGAATATTCATACAGAATAAACACACGGAAGCAAACGAAATAAAGCGAACACAGGTGCATTTGAATGTTTTGTTTATTAAAAATGAATTGCTGGTTTTAAAGGACGGAAATGGGATCACCTTTTTTCTCCTTCTGTTTGTTCGATGTACGGGAAATGAAGTCGACTCAAAGTCGGCTCTACCGACTGATTCAACAAAAACGAGCAAATTTTTGTCAAACGTGATGAAAAATTCGATATATTTATCTTTGTGAAAATAAGTTCAATTCTATTGAAATTTCAGCTGATTTCGTCCCCGGTGCTCAATTGAAGTATAAAAAACGCTCAAAATTCTCAATGCTGCTTCCATCGGAGTTGTAAAACGAACGTGCGATTCGGAAGTTTGCCACGAGTAGTTAAAAATATAAATTGAATAATGCTCGTGTTTATAACTGCACAGAAAAAATAATGAATTTTAACAGGCGCATAAAATGTCCCCTCGTTTAATTCCAAGCCAAAGGAGGCGTTAACTATAAAATTGTTTGTCATCTTTCATGTTCCATACAACAAAGTTTGCTATCTTTCTTACAATAGGCTAGATTCAGGCGTTATCTGACTTAAATTTCCAAGAAATATCCTACTATTTTCTGTCAAATCTAGCATTCCCTTATGTGCATTAGATAACACACAAAAATCAATGTTTCTTTCTATCTGTGTAGCCATTGTTTCACCTCTTTTATTATATTTTAGTTCCGAAAGAAAATCATGATTTAATGTTCGAATTCCCATTCAAAATTCCCTTCACGCGTCATTTCCAGCTCTATCGAGCATAGCAGTCAGTCCCAGTTGAAAGACTCGCAAATCAACCAAAAACGCCAGAGCAGCCGAAAAATAATTTCCAATTGTAATCCATCAAGCGTCTCCACCCTCCCGTCGAAGTGAGTGGAAAGGATGCAACCATTTCAAAACAACAGAACAGACCCCCCCTCTACAGTCTACAGTCAGCACATTTGGAGAAAACTGACAACGTAAATCCCGATCGAAGCAACAAGATTCACCACGCTTGCCTTGTGCCAGGAGGTTCTCTCGTTCGTTTAGTTTTTGGCAAGTTTGAACCCGAACGAATGAGAAATGCTGATTTACTTCCCGTAAAAGAAAAAAAGAACTCCAACTACTAGCTGGAGTCTTGTTTCAGTTTGCTGTGCATTCGATATTTTATTGGTTGAATTTGGTCTCATCACATTCGCCAACTTGTCTACTCTTCGTTGAAATGTGAAACAAGGAAACCCACGACTACGGAAAAATGACTAAATGCAATTGACGGTAGCCCGTGACTGGAATTCGTAAAACCGTTCGAATCTTACCCTTTAAAGTTTTAAAGTTGAATCCCGTTGAAAAACGGAAAACGTTGAATCATAAGGACCCTTCACGCAGAACATTCTACTCTTGATAAGTGTTGTAAAATGAAATAATGAGATCATCACATTAGCTGTCAGCAACACCGTTCCGGGCAGAAGGGAAAGTTCTTGTGGAAATTCGAATGAGATAGTAGATTCGAAATGGGTTGAGAACAATGGCGTCCGGGAGACATTCTGCCTGACATGAAGTGGAGTGGTGTGGAATTTGATATAATATCAGTTGAAAGTTGTTTTAGGTTACATTTGAAATTTGTGTCAGTGGAAGAAACTTGTGAGAATGGATAGTCAGTAGGAAAATTTAAACTTTTCAGGAAGCACATTATTATATTAAATATTAATTAACACACATTAAATAATATATTTTTGATTTCATGTTGGGTACGAGACGGGTTTTAGGCAGTGTATTCAGCACCTGGGACAATTGATGAAGCTGTATGTAATCTATAATTAGAACTGCAAACATTTAGACGTTAATCCATTTGCTTACTTCTGATCAATCGAAACATACATTCAGAAACGAGCATTAGACTCAGAAAATTTCAAAGCCATGGAATAAAGTTTCCAATTGCTGGGATTTATTAAAAGCATGTGGATTTCTTTCCGATCATAAAATGTTTTCTTCAGCTCCGTCATCTGTACATAAACTAACAATATTGTATGAGTGCGATTCCATGCATGTGTGCGAAGGCGAAATGGAATAGACCAGTTCACGATTTGCTGCAAACGCCAATTTCCTCAACCCGCTCCTTCATTTTACCCGTTTTTTCAGCCAAAACATGTCGATTGCTATGATTACAACAAACTTGTCTACTAGCAGGTTATGAGAAAGACGTACATTAGCATTTAGTTTATCATTGATCTTTAGATTGGCAATGTGCATTTCTTGTTTCATTTACTCTTACGGAAACGTTAGACAGTGTGACTGTGACAACAAACAGAGCAAGAGACAGCAGGCTTTACGGTACAAGACCGGTGCATGGGCAGCAATTCTAACTAAGATTTGAGTCCTTTTGACTCACTTTCATCAAAAATAGAGTCACTTAAATGATTTTGATTTGTCGACTTTTCAATTCCAGTTACATTTACTCAAATTCAAGTGACTCCATTTTTGACGAAAGTGAGTCAAAAACGACTCAAAACTGAGTGAGTTCATGGCCGTGTGCGCTATATCCACGATGAACAAAGAAGAGAGGAAACATTGGTTCCAGCCCTCTGACATAATTTTATCAAACACTAGTGAATGACAGTAGGCGGCATGTCTCGGTCCCAAATTGATTTGGGCCCACTGTCAGCTGTCAAATAGCTGTTGCATAAGCCGGTCGGTTTGTTTTGTTTACATTATTCTGACAGCTGAACTTGCTGAGATGTTAGCTACGTGAATAAGGTGTCCTTGCCATAGGCCTGATTGGCTCTCTTAAAAGCAACAGTGCAGTGATGCCATAGCTGCCGCCCAACAGCGAAGCATTATTTACCGTTGAGTACTTTTGGACAACTCCGAAACATATTTTTTATTGCATGTGATAGTGCCAGTCGATGGACAATATTATCATAATCACAGATCAACCTCAAATGACTGGCAGAAACACGACATAAATAGTGAATTCAGATTATCTAAATATGAAACAAATTTAACTCTATGTTCAACATTACATTCTGGCAACATGCCTAGCAGTGAGAAGGAGCTGATGAAGAGATTCCCTCCGAAACACGAGAACAAATGCAAAATACACAAAGGCAAAATATGAACGAACTTCTTCAGCAGGTAAGAAACTGATGGTATTCTAGATGATGTACTTTAAATCTTTAAAACGACCTTAATAAATTGGTTATCAATCATGATTTATACATTGAATCGTAAGCCCGATCGATAGAGCTTATGATCGTATAATTAAGAGTGAAATAATTTTGAAAATGTAAGAGTTTTAGACCTATTTCTTAACAACGATAAAAATAGTGACCCCTGATTAAGACGTTCCCTACCCTATCAGTCGTTTCTCAAAAGATATTCAAATTGTTTGCATCAATCGATCGGATATATTACTCCGCATCGATCCCAAAAGAGGACTTAGTTGATTATTGACGGGGAAGAATATTTGCTCAAAGTGATGACAATGATTTTATTATTCTTACTATCCGATTTTTTAACTTCTCAGCATGTAGCTGGAAACTTTCAGCTAACCCCGGGCATGTCGGGATCAAGGGGGCTCGGTGGATACATTTGTCAGTTTTGTAAACTTACACCCTAATTTGTTTGTCACGGTTGGATTAGTTATGGTGATTCAGGAATCGCCGGACAATAGGATCACTGCTTTCTGAATGCTGTCCAGCTCCTTTCGCAGCTCCAACTCTTCAAGGGAACGTATAACGGTACGGGGAACAATTCCAGTCGTCGAGATTATAACCGGAACTTTACCCATGTAACATTGCAAAAATCATCCAGCTTTATTAAGTTTTATTGGAGTTTTATGAAAGCAACTAGTAATCAATTTCGTTTCATAATGGCAGTAAGAGGTGCCAATAGGTTTCAAATTTTAGTCAGGTTTATTACAACCTTAGAGCTTGTTTACGACGCTCTTAAGACCTTGTCTTCTAAAGTTCCTTTTACTCCTATCAAAAGTTTTATTTTGACTTTATGAACTCGTAAAATGCTGTTTTTAAATGCCGTTTTAGGACTCATACAAATTATCTTATTATGGTCCGTTGAAAAAGCATTTTAAAACCATTTTGCCTCCAGGAAATGCATTAAACACCAAATTGGCACAAAGGAAAGTCACCAAATGACCAAATTGTTTTATAGTAGCCATTGCGAAGATAATTTGGCTTTTTGGCAAAACTGTGATTTCTTCTAATCGCCATATTGAAATATATGAACTAATTGAAATGTGGAAAAATAAATTCCAAATTTCAAATGTAATACAAATGAACTGTAGGCCAGAAACCGATTGACAGCTGTGGCCAGTTTTCCCTATGCTGGTTTTGATGGCAGCCAACAGGTTTTATTAAGGTGCCAAGTGGTCATAACATCTTTCACTACTGTCACTAGAACATTTTCAGAATCTTTATGGGCTCGTAAAGGTTTTATTAATTTGTTTTCACAACCGTCTATAGAGTGGGTCACTTTGTACACATTTCGGCTTTAAAGATGCATAGAGGGGGTGTTGGTGGACAAAACAGCTTTGAATGTAGTTTTATCAACAAAGCCGGGAGTAGTACTATACAGTTGTAATAAAACTAATATTGTTACTTGGGTACGGTCCTCCTCTAAATGCCACATCTGCCTCACATCATTCAGCAAATCATGATATTTCGTAATCTTGGTAAAGAACGTTGAATTGACGTTGCGGCACAGCGACATAAGTGAGAGTTACACTTATTTTATTTTTCAGGGCAATAGGCGAAGAAAATCCGTTAGGATCTCGCGATTCCTGTACAGCTTTACGCAACTTTTTTTCAGTCTAGCAGTTACTTGTAATAGATACCGGTACTGGTTCAACAAATTGTGCTTCAATGCAAGTTTTTGGTGCACAATCTTGGCGACATCGTTGTGACGACCAAGATACGCTTCTTCTGCCAATGCTTGGCAGCCATTAACAACATGTTCGACCGTCTCTCCTACTGTGTTGTACTGTCTAAAACGGTCTTCTTCTTCCAACGGTCTTGGATGACTCCCATGAAGCCTTCAGTCTATGTGAAGAGATCACCTCGCACCTGCCACGTCGACAAACGCTTGTTCCAACTGATGGGCATGCAGGTCCCATGCAGCTCCTTCAGCTTCCACGATGCAACTTTATCGTCTATAGTTCTTAGGTCGCAGCCCAGCTGATAGTCCTCCGGCGCCAGATGGAGGGCACTGAACCCATGGTCTGCTTCACAAACAGCACGGTAGACTTCGTGACGGGTCTGGCATTCAATGAAGTACATCCGCAACTTCTGGATCTGGTCAACGCATAGCGCTTGATTATCGGTAACGCCTCTCCCGCCTTGAGTACGTGACAGGGTGACTCTCTCGACGACCGACTTTGGGTGATGCATGCGATGCTTAGTGATGAACGCCACTCGTACTGCTCGTTCTTTCGCCTCCAAGTCAGTTTTGGTCCTCTTTATCACTCCAAAGCTGTAGGCCAACAGGGGCACGGCAAACGTGTTATTCGCCTTTGTCTTGTTGCCGGCCGACAGGTACGAGCTCAGAACATGCTTGACTTGATACTCTTCCTGCAACTCCTTCTTGATCGTTGTATGGCTATATGGCGAATCACGTTCAATTGCAGGAATCCAAAGTACTTGAAGGTCTCGCCTTCAATCATATTACGAATCTCTTCCTGTCGTTAATGCGGAAACTACCGGTATCCGACACTTTACCAGAAAGAAGATTGACTGTTCGACAGTTATCGATTCCAAACTCCATCCGAATATCGTTACTGAACACCGTCGGTGGCAGCTTTCCAACGGTTTCCGCAAACAGCTTTAAGTCGTCCATGTAGAAGGTTTGGCTTAGGTAGCTCTTTCTCTACGCTTCAAATGGTACGCTACCGTTACTCCGTCAGTAATGAGAAGACGTGTACTCCACATGCCCATTGCATGCTGTAATAGCCTATTAATTCACCTTCTACCTTGTTCACCTGCAGTGCCTTGATAAGGTACGAGTGGGGAACTCAGTCGTATGCCTTCTAGTAGTTGATGTATGCCATGCTCGCTGAGGTTTCTCCTTTAACTGGCTAGCCTGACCTACAATAACTGCATCGATGATGACCTGATCTTTGCAGCCTTGCGTGTTTTTCCGGCAGCCCCTTTGTTCTTCGGTCATGCCAGTGTTCGCATCGCAATGGTTTTGTACCTTTCGGTTGTTTACTGACGAGAGTACTTTGTACAGGCTTGAAAGGCGTGTTACACTAGTCGGCAGTGTTTAACTCCCTTCAACTATATATGTTGAATTTTATAGATTTCGCCACGCTGAATTCAAATATGGGCTCAGAAATACTGTAACACGTCCAGTTTTTGAGAAAAATGTGATTAAAATGCACAAAAACACGTATTTCCGTAGTAATATGAACTACCTCATCAACAACCAGAATATTGGCTCTGCCCTTTGCAAGTTGGACTTGGATTTTATGGAATGGACCTCCCTGAATCCATTCGTTATCACAGATTTTTCATAACACGTAAGATTGATGAAATAAACCGGGTTTTCATTCACAAAATTACGAATTTTCATGAAAATCAAGATTTCCTATTTTGAAAACATGAATTTTTGCTCCGCCCTTTGAATTTGGGTTTGGATTTTATGAAATAAACCTCCCTGAATCCATTCGTTATCACAGATTTCTTGCAACACGTAAGATTGATGAAATAAACCAGGATTTCATTCACAAAATTACGAATTTTCATAAAAATCAAGATTTTCGTGTTACAGCATTTCTGAGCCCATATTTGGATTCAGCGTAGCAAAATATATAAAATCCAACCAGAAATGCCGACGGGAGCGAAAAAAGTTTCGATTTTGCCGACTAGTGTTATTGACTTGTACTTGTTTGGATTAGCCGTGTTTTGATCCTTGGGAAAAGGATAGGTTACCCCTCTAGTAATGAAATCTGGCAGCCTCTAGTACCATATTGAAGCACTCCGCCATTCGTCCATGGATTGAGGAGAACTTCTTATACCAGTAGTTGTGCACAAAATCTGGCCCTGGTGAAGTCCAATTCCTGGTATACCGGGTACCGGGTAGCCTCGCGAATATCCTGGGCGTTAAATACGGTGGCGACTATGCTTCCAATTCCATTACTCCTATCCTCTTCCTCCTGCAATCACATCTCATCACTGGTATGTTGAACGAGATTCTCTCTTAGATTAGCCCAAAACTGTGTCACTGCGCCAATCTCCGGAAGTATTTCGTTGTAGTCTATTTTATTGCTTCGGATGCGGTTGTAAAACTCCCTTTGGTTGGTGCTGAAAATTCGGTTTTCCTCTTTCCACATCGTACTTTCTTCATACCGACGCATCCGTTTTGCAAGAACACTCAATTGCTGTACATGGGTGTCGAGAACCTCAGTAATATTAGTTGCAGTGAGGTAACGGAACTCTGCGAGCTTGACAATTTCAGCAAAGTGATGAACTAGCCTCGCTGATTGGTTTCCCCTCTTGTACTGCGTTAACCAACCAATTTTAGTCCGCAGCATGGTGATTTGGCTCTCCAATCGTATCATCCATGAGGGTTTTTGTACGTGCGTCCGTCCGTGGGTACGTCCGTAATCTCAGCGTTCTTACAACAACCACAGCTGCAGAGTACACTATGATCTGCAGCTCTTTAAAGTTTTCAACGGCTTCCAAGTACTGGGGCAGGTTATCCTCGTTGAGAATGCCTACTGCACTTGTTAACCGGTAGGAATGTTAACCGGTGGGAAGTTCTTCATAGAAATTTAGGGAAGTTTCTCATAGAAGTTCAGAGATAGTTCATCAGAAAGATTTGGAGATGTTCTTCAGAGAACTTCGGGGAAGTTTTTCGAAGAATTTCGGGGAAGTTTCCAAATGAAATCTTCAGAGAAGTTCGGGAAAATTCTTCAGGGAATTTTAAGAAAGCTATTTCAGGGATGTTCTCCAGAGGAACTTCAGAGAAGTACTTCATTGAAATTCAGGGAAGTTTTTTATAGAAGTTCAGGGAAGTTTTGCGGAGAACTTTCGGGAATTTCTAGAGAGATCGTCTGTAGAGGATTCATTTTGAAAGCTAGTTCCCCCATTAGTTTGCTGTTGTTGTTGGTCCTAGTGCGGTCTACTCATCGGAATTTCAGGGATGTTCTTCGGAGAACTCCAGGGAAGTTCTGCAGAGCATTTCAGATCACTCTTCAGAGAACTCGGGAAAATTCTCCAGGGATTTTCAGAGAATTTTACAGACGAACTTCAGGGAAGTTCTTCTGGGGAAATTCAGGGAAATTCTTCAGAGGAACTTTTGGGAAGTTCTTCATAGAAATCCAGGGAAGTTCCTAGTAGAAGTTCAGAGATAGTTCATCAGAAAGATTTGGAGATGTTTTCCAGAGAACTTTGGGGAAGTTTTTTAAAGAATTTCGGGGAAGTTTCCAAATGATTTTTCAGAGAAGTTCGGGAAAATTCTTCAGGAAATTTTAAGAAAGCTATTTCAGGGGTGTTCTCCAGAGGAACTTCAGAGAAGTACTTCATTAAAATTCAGGGAAGTTTTTTATAGAAGTTCAGGGAAGTTTTGCGGAGAACTTTGGGGAATTTCTAGAGAGATCGTCGGGGAAGTTATTCAGAGAAGTTCAGGGAAGTTTTTCATAGATATTCAGGGAAGTTCTTTATAGAAGTTCAAAGATAGTTCATCAGAGAACTTTTTCATTTTCATCGATCATTAATAATAATCGTCAATCAGTTCGGACGCGTTTTAATTTCGTTCCTCGCCACGTGCGTTTTCGCGTTTTTTTTTTTACATACCTACGTTTCGTTTTTTGCTTACGCGCATTTTGTTCGTCATGAGCTGTGAAATTTGCTCGCTCGATTCTACCGCCGATACGGTATTGTGGACCTGCATAGGATGTTCGCGTGCCTTTCATGCCGCCTGCGTGGGAGTATCTGTCCAGCGCAACTCTCTTAGAAAAAAGGATAAGAAAATTGATGTTATGTCTTATGTGCTGACATGCTGCAGCTCTTGCCAAACCCTCATAACACTTAATTTCGAAGTTCAATTGCTGACAAAGCAACAGGCTGAACTAGCCGAAAAAGTGGAAAGCAACACGCAGGTTACCCATCGCGCGACGAAGCAAATTAATGCTACTGTTTTGAATGAGGGAATCTGCCGCCTTGAGGGTATGCTCAACGAAATACAAAATGAGCTGACGGTGATCAAAAGCAGCGGCTCTGCTGGCATTAAAAATCACATAACATCGCTTTGTGATATTGCCATGAAAAATTCTAGAGAAAATGTTTTTACGTTAATGGAATCAATGACGTCTGGTTTAACCAATGACCTGAAACCTTTAAATGAACAAATTAAAAAGATCAGCAGCACAACTGAATTTATAGCTTCTGGTAATGTTATGTTCAAAAATCCGATGTTTGGAACAGACATAATGGATGAGCTGAAATCTCTATCAGCCAACTTAAATGCAATTGAGTCGAAAATTATTTCTCACTCACCGGATGCTTCAGGCTCGCTCGAAGATGAGCTCAATGATGCCAATAATATTCTACCGGTTCAGTCAGGCTGGCGCCTTCTTGGAACGAGAAAAGTATGGAAAGCTGACTGGACCGACTACGACAAACGCGAATTGCATCGTTTAAAACAACAAAAACAGGCCGAAAATGCAAGAAGGCGAAAAAAGCAATCGCGGAACAACTACAACAACAACACTCATTACAATAGAAATGAAACCAGTAGGCCCAGCAATATTCAAAATAATCGCCATCGAAATTCAAGACATCCGCAAGACAACTACCAGTACACCAACAATTTTTGCAACAACGACGGAGCTCGTAATATCAGCTTATTACCACCGGACAGAATACTTCTTGCGGCAGCGAAGGAAAGATTTTCCAAATCACCGAATGAGACACCGACGACCCACCGGCCAATACAGTTCCAGAGAGGGGAAATCCTGAACCCCTACCCGGCTCATGACGAAGTTACACGATCTTCTCCTGGCAGACAACCCAACTGGACGTCCCCTGGCTGCTTTTCAAATTCTGCTGCATCATGTGAAATGTGCCAGTGCCATGCTCATCATTCGTGTTTTCTACGCAACTGACGAATTTCTCAGAGGAAGGATATGACGATACGGATAATCAGCCCGGCGATCACAGCATTTTTCAAAACAGTACTAATTCCGAGCAGGTGA
This sequence comes from Aedes japonicus, assembly GCA_034211315.2. Taxonomy (NCBI): domain Eukaryota; kingdom Metazoa; phylum Arthropoda; class Insecta; order Diptera; family Culicidae; genus Aedes; species Aedes japonicus. The sequence continues at coordinate 205,095 of JASCZW010005357.1, forward strand.
ATATTAGTCAACGTCCATTAAGCTCTTCACCCCACCCTCATTCCACGAATGAAATCACGGTATATTGTCAAAATTTTAATCGGATGAAAAGCGCTGCTAAGATCAGCGAAATTCAAAATAAAGTTCTAAGTTGTTTTTATACCGTGATTCTAGCGAATGAAACCAGTTGGGATGAGAGTGTTAGAAGTGAAGAGGTTTTTGGTAATAATTATAATGTTTATAGTGATGACCGTAATTATCAATGGTCAGGAAAAAAGTCAGGAGGTGGAGTTTTAGTTGCAATTTCAACTGAATTCAATTCCGAAATAATTACTACAACAAAATTTAAAGAATTTGAGAATGTATGGGCAAAAGTGCAGGTAAGAGACGAAACTCATGTGTTTGTTTCGGTGTACTTTCCCCCAAACAATGCAAGTAAGGAAATTTATGATAAGTTTTTTACTAATGCCGAAGAAATTGTGTCTTGTTTACCCCCTGAAGTAAAAATACATATATATGGTGACTTTAACCAACGCAATGTTGATTTTATTGCTGACATTGATAATGAAAGTATCCTACTTCCAATAATAGGGGAAAATGAGACGCTTAATTTCACATTTGACAAAATTGCTGATTTAGGACTTCATCAAATAAATCATGTGAAAAATCAACAGAACTGTTATTTAGACTTTCTGTTGACAAATATTTCCGATGACTTCTGTGTTAGTGAATCATTGACTCCAATATGGAGAAATGAAGTCTTTCACACAGCAATAGAGTATTCTCTTTTTGTACAAGAAAATGAGTCGCCTGATTGCGGACTCGAGGAAGTTCTTGACTATAAATCAGCTAATTATGCTAACATAAGAAGCAAACTAAACTTAATTGATTGGCAAACAGTATTAAGGAATGAAGAGAATGTTGAAAGTGCGACTGAAGTGTTCTACACTAAGCTGTTTGCAGTTATCCAGGAAGAAGTACCAGTTAAAAGACGTAGACGAAAAGTAAGGAGTGTATCGAAAAGTAGTTATAAACTTCCAAATAATAAAATAGGCATGAAAACATGGTTAAAATTAACATACTATTTCAGTTTATTATAGCTTAACATGTTTACAAAAGATCCAAACGGAAAAACTAGTCATCATGTTCATTTCTGTAGAATGCCCGTACCTTTGATTTGACACCTGCCATCAAATTCTGCACAGTGACCTTTGTGCACTTCCTGGATGCCACTGCCCAATTTTTCTTAAAATCGGTCATGTTTTGGGACACTGTACCATCCTTCTTAAATATACGCTTGACTATTGCCCAATAGCGTTCGATCGGTCGCAACTGGGGACAGTTTGGTGGGTTGATGTCTTTTTCTACGAACTTGATGTTATTCTCCGTCAGCCACTGTAGAGTGGATTTGGCGTAATGTGCCGATGCCAAATCTGGCCAGAAGAGAGGAGGGACTGGTGCTTTCTATACAATGGTAGCAACCTGTTCTTTAAACATTCCTTTTGATAAATCTCAGCATTTATAGTTCCTTTTGTATAGAAAATTGAAGAACGCAAGCCACATGTGCAAATAGCTTGCCAAATGAGCACCTTCTGACCGAATTTCTCCATCGCAACAGTCGTATCTGCGGTTGGCACACGTTCCCCAACAGATTTAGTATAAAACTGCGGCCCCGGTAGCGTTCTTGAATCTTCTTTAACGTATGTTTCGTCATCCATCAAAATGCACTGGTCGACATTGTCCAAAATGCAGCTGTACAGCTTTCGAGCCCTGGTTTTGGCACGAGACTTTTGTTCCGGAGTTTGTTTGGGCACTTTCTGCTTTTTGTACGTCTTCAAGTCATTCCTGCGCTTGATTCGTTGAATCATTCCGATGCTGGTCCTGAACTTCTTGGCTAGATCGCGAGTAGAGGCAGATTTGTTCCGTTGAATATAATCCACAACTCTTTGGTCCAAATCGGGGTTGCTGGAGCCGGGTTTCCGGCCACTTCTTGGTAAATCCTTGAGGGAGCACTCCTTACCAAACTTTTCGATGATGCGTTTTACACTTGCCGGGTGAACATTTACTCTTTTCGCAATCTGGTTGTAAGTAACACCCTTTTCGGTGCACCAAGTGTGCAGAATTTTCTTTTTAGTCTCAAATTCAATTCGCGACATTTTGAATACAACTTTATCAACGGAAATGAATGAACCGAATAATCATGTTTGACATGTAAACAAAGCAAATGGCGCTTACACGCTAAAAATATATACAGTAGTTTATGCGTAATAACGCATCGAATGTTTATAACTACTTTTCGATACACTCCTTATTCTCAAAGGATCCAGTTTGGTTCAATAAACAAATTAAAAATTTAAAAAACCGTAAACAAAAAGCGCATAAGATTTACAAAAAACATAACAGTTCCGTTAATTTAGAAAGCTATTTGAACATTTGTGATGAACTTAATTTGGCTATGAATGTTGCATTTGAGGAGTATAATTCAAAAATTGAACGTGAAATTAAATGTTGCCCAAGAAACTTTTTTAATTACGTGAATACAAAATTAAAATCAGACAATCTTCCATCTCGTAAGTATTTGGACAATAATGAAAGTAATAATACAGAAGAAATATGCAATTTATTTGCCAAGTTTTTTCAAGAAACATACACAACATACTCAGAAGCAGATCGTGATCGGCAATACTTTGGGCTGTATCCTGAATATTCCAGTGACATAAGCGTGAATCAAATCTATGTGCATGAAATCTTAGAAGGGTTAAAACAATTAGATGCAACGAAAGGCTCGGGACCGGATGGAGTTCCTCCTTTGTTTATGAAGACTTTAGCAGCTGAGCTTACTTCTCCATTGTTTTGGCTTTTTAATATGTCACTGGAATCCGGAGACTTTCCAAAATTATGGAAGAGCTCATTTCTAGTGCCTATTTTTAAGTCTGGTAAAAAATCTGATATTCGTAATTATCGGGGTAAAGCCCTGATCTCTTGCATTCCAAAACTTTTTGAAGCAATTGTGAATGAAAAATTATTCAACCAAATCAAAAATAGAATAACTACTAATCAGCATGGGTTTTTTAAAGGTCGTTCGACATCCACGAATTTACTAGAATTCGTTAATTATTCTCTGGAAGCAATGGATAACGGAAACCATGTAGAGGTTTTGTACACAGATTTTAGTAAAGCATTTGACCGTGTCGATATACCTATGCTTATATTTAAATTGCAAAAAATGGGAATCCAGCCCAAACTCCTCAAATGGCTTAATTCATACCTAACCAACCGTGATCAAGTTGTAAGATTTAAAGGAAGCCAATCAACACCTATTCATACCACTTCAGGAGTCCCACAAGGCTCACATCTAGGACCACTTTTATTCATTCTATTTGTAAATGACTTATCTTTTATTCTTAAGAAACTAAAATTTTTAATTTACGCTGACGACATGAAACTTTATTTAGAAATAAAAAATGCAGAGGACATAAACGCGTTTAAGAATGAAATATTGTTGTTCCATACTTGGTGTAACAAAAGTCTGCTACAACTGAATGTTAAAAAATGTAACTTAATTACCTTCAGTCGAAAACGAAACATACCTAATATGCAAATAACTTTAGGCAATCAGAATGTAGAGAAGTGTGATAGAGTTAGGGATTTAGGTGTTGTCCTAGACTCTAAACTTACGTTCATTGATCATTATAACACAATTATAAACAGAGCTAAAAACATGCTAGGATTTATTAAACGTTTTTGCTATGACTTTCATGACCCGTACACGATAAAAACACTATACATTGCTTATGTCAGGTCAATACTTGAATATTGTAGCATAGTTTGGTCTCCATTTACAATAACACACGAAGAAAGAATAGAGTCAGTACAGAAGCAATTTTTGTTATATGCACTAAGAAAACTAGGATGGACTGTATTTCCTTTACCATCGTATAAGGCTCGATGTATGCTTATCAATATTCAAACATTAAAAGAGCGTCGTGAATTTGCTATGGCGTCATTTATAAATAATATAGTCTCACAAAGAATTGATTCAATAGAAATTCTATCAAAATTAAACTTTAACATACCAACAAGGCATTTAAGACATCGACAGTTATTTGCAACAAATTATCATCGCACGAACTATGCAAAATATGGACCGATTAACCAAATGATGGCTAATTACAATATCCATTGCAATAGTATAGATTTTACAATGTCGAAAGAAAAATTAAAACAATATTTCCGCGCGTGCTAGGTTTAAGTTAAGTTAAGTACTTATTGTATTGTAATTAGAACGGTCTACAACTGATTGACGACGACAAATAAATAAATAAATAAATAAATAAATAAATAAATATTTTGAGATATTCTTAAGAAAATTTCGGGGAAGTTTTTCAAAGAACTTCGGTGAAGTTTTCAAACAATTCTTCAGAGAAGTTCAGGAAAACTCTTCAGGGAATTATAGGAGAGCTATTTCTTCATTGAAATTCAGGGAAGTTTTTTATAGAAGTTAATGCTAGTTTTTCAGAGTACTTTGGGGAAGTTCTAGAGAGATCATCGGGGAGGTACTTCTGAAAAGTTCAGGGAATTTTTGTGAGAAGGTCAGGGAAGTTTTTCTGAAGAGTTTAGGGCATTTGGTTGAATTCATTGCTTTGAGGTTTCAAATTATTCGTATGCACCTGTTCTTAGAGCAGCAAAAGAGAAATGAAATTGAAATAACAGGTTTGTATTAAATTCGTATAATATTTTGAAGAGGAGTGGCTGTCAATTTCACGTGATTTTGAAGAAAATGGCAATTTTTGAATTGTTTAGGACCTATAGACGGGAAGCACCTTAGTATAAAAACCCCTCAGAGCGTTAGTATTAAAGCCTCAAAAAGAGTCAGTGATTATTGAAATTATAAAAAGCAGTTCAGTGTCATTCTTATGGCTATGGTGGATGCTGAGTACAAGTTTACGTATGTCAACATAGGAACAAAAGGAAGGATCAGTGACGATGGGGTATTTGCCGATTGCTGTTGAGAAATCTGACGCATCATCTTTGGCTCCTAAGATGCCTGTTTCGGCTCCGATGGTGGGCATGTTGTATGGCTCATCTGATGCGAGGACGATCAGCTGCTCTAGAGACATCCTGAACATTATTTTCTCTTCATGGGCCTGGTCAAACTTGTTGTTCAAGTTTCTAAAAGCCATCGCACATTTGTTATCCAAGGCAGTGTTCAGCCCATAACGTCTCCAGCAACGAGTTGGCCGATTTACCCAGAATAGTTGATTGGGTTTTTTTTTATGTTCCGCGGGTTCGGACACGATTTCCACGCAATTCAAGAGAAGCGTCATCTCATCATATGATGACTTTCTACGCTTCAAATCGCGCACTGCTGGCTGGCTTTAGTTCCGATGCACTCGGTTTTTTCGAGTTGCAAAATGGGTTATTGGAGTCAGGGATCAAAGTCTAAAGTTGAGCATCGGAACTGGTAGAATCGTAATCTGCCTCTCAACGTTTTCATCTTGAAAATCTTAGTACTTAGCTAGGTATCAAAACCCTCTGGTCTAGATTTTCTTCGGATGAGGAATTGCAAAGCAAAATAATACATTCACTTTAATGTATGCACTTCCTTAGGTTAACGGGACTAGTTGGGTCCCCCATCACTGGATGTTGCTCCCACAGCCTTATCAAGCGGAATGTCTGTTCCTGATCTATTTTTGCATTAAAAATACCGCGAAAACACAAACTAGCAACAAACTAGCAAGCACAAAATTCAATCGAACTGTCAATAAATTTGGACCAATGAAGTATAGTAGGAACGGAATAGTTCATAGCCTACTACTATAACATAGAAACTATCACTAGAGTGATAGACACGATAACGGGCACGGCTCTATACCATAGCGTAAAACTATAGCATGCTAGTCATAACTTTGAGCTATCACTACATAGTTTAGGTGTTCCTTTGAACTATTACATAGTTTTCTAGCATATAGCTCACTATATACTAGAAATAGCCACCGTGTGGCGACGCCTTTACAATCACAAAGGCTCGCCGCGCTACTAAATATATATCTCAATGTTAGTTAGTTTCCAATAACAATACGAATATCCTACAAAATATCGAGTGAAATCCTTGCGACACAAAATCTCTACCGTAAACTCCTGCACCGCTCAAGACGAAACCACTAGCTACGCAATTCTTCCGTTCGTTCTGCTCCCGTCACTGTGTTGATTGACAGTTGATGACATTTCTGTGTGAACGCCTTCGATATGTTGCGCCAACCGAGGGGTCGCGTAGAGCGAACAAACCGTGCTGCCAGTGTTGGCAACAATGTGGGTAGGATGAAACGGTACTAACAGTGAAGCAAGTAATGACAAAACAAGAGAATGATGGTCGGTGTCGATCAGCAACAATGCCACAGCAGACTCATCAACTTTCACATAGTTTTCATCATTATAGAACACTAAATCTAGCGTGTGACCAAGGACAATCAAAGATCGAAAATATCCTTGGTTCATCATAAAATGAGCAATCATTTAACTTTGCTCAAACACATACAACAAATTTTGATCGGTGGTGAACGTATAAAATTAATAACATGTTAAAACACTTATGAAACCTAACACTTATAACATCTAGGATCAATCCGTTTGCTAACGTGTTTACTGCTCAAGTTGCTGCATATTCCTACGTCACCTTTGCGTACAACCCCATTAGCCTGTCCCTTGTAATTTTTTTTATATGCACATTTTTAGTTGAGTGAAGTTCGGTATTCCTTTCATGACAAGAACTAAACTATAAGAAGGTTTAAGGTTCACCGAATTAACCTTTGCAGCAAATGTTGATGACGATTCCCAATTTTTCAACAAACCTTTCATCCTTTTGCAACACTGCATTAAATCGAGGCAACTCACCTGCAAAAATAACAGAGAAAAATAAAATTAGTATCTTATTAAAAACACTCAAGAGAAGCATCAGGTTGAAACATACATAACATACAACAGTAGGGCGATAAACAAATAAGTATGAATAAGTACCTGGAACGTGTCTAGATCCAAGCGATTTTCCCGCCCGGCATCTTCCGGAATGGAATGTCGATGGAAATTTTCCCTCTGTTTTATGTCTCAACCGCCGAGCAGGGGGGGGGGGCAGTCCCTCCCGAACGTTTGCGGATGTTGGTGTGTGAACCATAAACAGACGAACCGCTCCTAGGTTTTACTCTTCAATTAAAAGTGAACAACAACGGGGAGAGTTCTCACCCATCAACCGACCGCCGCCAGACCGGACTTCAAAGGAATGCAAACGTTCCTTTGATTACATTTCCATGCTTAACATTGCACATTCCGGTTAAATTGTACATATGTACGTTGGGTGGGACTTTTCATAAGTTTATGGTAACTCTTTTTCCCAACTGAACCCGTGACAACCCTGAAAGGAAATTTATTTCCGCTTGTATTTATGGACCGTCGTCACAACTTCCTCCCAGGCCCGGTTGTGTCACAGGTGTCTGCCTTTTGCATATTTATGCAACTGAAAACGCATCAATATTGAACCAATTTTGCATCGATAATTCATTCTGTTGCATTTCGATGAATATCAGCATAATCCATTACTCCGATCGGTGAAGCCGGACGTAATCCAACCTGTCGCTCTCACACTGTTTGTTGGCAGGTGACGGACGTTTGTGATGTGAGTCGACGGACTCGGAAGTCAATATTCCCATACAGTCAGCGATGCAGATGCTCGGCAGGCCGGTACTTTGAATATGTTCAATCATATTATAGCCGAAAATTTAGGGGAATGGATGAGCTGAGTTCCCACGCCGAATTTATTCTGCGGAAAATAAGACTGGCAATTTGGCACTGATTCGACTAACAAAACTATGTTCTGTCCGACAACGCATCGTAGTGGACAATTTGTACTATGTCATCAGCAGCAGATGCTGCAATAACTTATTAATGCATGCAGTAACTCTGTTCGTGATGCATTATTTGATGCATCTGTCAATTCGCGTAGAGCTATTTTTTCATCAAACTGTGCTTTTATTCCATTTTTGGTAACGCACCGGGTAACAGATTAAGTGATGTAGTATCTTTATATTTTCATATTTCTAGTAAAACATACATCGAGGTGATGTTAAATGAGCGTATTAGTAGAACGTTTTGAGCGTATTTGTAGAACGATTGTGATTGGAAAACTAGGAGGATTTAAAATTAACATTTCATTTGATCACTTTTAAAAAAATAAAACATTGAAACACTTTTTCAAATTTTCGCTAGTAAACGCGAGCAAATTCCTTTGAATTCTATTACTTCTACTCTGGTTCGTAGTAGAATTCAAAGGAATTTGTTCGCGTTTACTAGCGAAAATTTGAAAAAGTGTTTCAATGTTTTATTTTTTTTAAAGTGATCAAATGAAGTGTTAATTTTAAATTCTCCTGTCTCTGGAACAGTTTTCGAAGAGAGAGCCCACAATCTGTCGTTCTGGACATTGTGAGATTGTTGCACGACGAATAACTTTTCGTCGGAAAGGATAAATTCTTCCCCACCGTGCCGCGACAAAAGCAGACTTGCTCTTTCGAGTAGTTTCTGCTTGGATGGTTCCGAAACTCCGTGAACCTTACGTTTCTTGAAAGCTTGGAATCCGAGGTCATTTTGCAGTGCATTGACGATCTCGAAACATTCAGATCTCCGGCCATTTTATGTACAGAGCGCTGTCTAATCCGTTCCCTGACTACTTTAACAACTCGTGCAGTCCGCACCGTACGAGTACGGCCGGATCTCTTCCCGTCGTCCAACGAGCAGGTGTCACGGTGTCAAAAATCCTATGATATCTGTGGACGTTTTAAAATATCCATCAAATATGTTTGAATAGTAATCGTAGTCCAATACAGCCCAAGAGGCTACGGTTACTCCTGTAGATCTTATGTTCTGAACTCCGGTCAGGTTTTATGAACTTGAACATCCCGAGATAATCTGATAATGACTGGTGACCTTACAGAAGATATACTGAATGTGTTTGAATGCACATCGCCTCCTTTCATAGAATATAAAGCTAATGTTACGACTGTAGAATCTAACTTCTAAACTCATGGGCAGTTGTGGTGACCTAGAACATCCCAAGATATCTCATTCGATCTGTTTACCTTCCAGAAGACTCACTTAAAGTGGTCAAATACATATTGTTACTTTTTTTTGTCCAGAAAGCTACAGTTACAGCTGTAGATTTTCAGTTTTGAATTCCAGGATAGTTTGGATAACCTAAAAGATTATCTTATACAGACATTATGAGTCTTCCAAGATATACAATGAATATGTTTCAATACACAACGTAGCTCTTACAATAGATTTACAATTCACTCTATATGCTAGGATTTTCAACAATTGAGAAACAATACAATTGATCCTAATTTACTCAAATTTGTTCGGAAAATAATGATTTTTTCTACAGTTAAGATACATAACAACCCTCCTTTTCTATTGTTGATGTCGCAATTTACATTAGATTCTATTGTGGTAAAAATAACTCCTATTTGCAGCTTATCGTTGTGAACAATACTATTAATTGTACATACTATAGATTCTATTGTATGGTTACAATATATTCAATTGTAAATCTATGAGAATTTTTTATTCGGGTAACCATGCAGCTTCAATCATAGTAACCCATGAGTCTGCAGACAACATTTGACAGCTCTATCAGTCGAACTGGTCGAACTCTAACCGTGATGGCAAAAACAGTGAAGCAACTTCGTTAAGAAGTGTGCGCGTTCAAAGAACGGCACACCGCCGCGTCGAAAACGGACATCGTGCGGCACTTTGTGGACGCCGGATACGCCCGCTCCGGTATCTATGAAACCTTGGCACAATTAGACAACAATCAGAGCATCGGAAAAAAAGCCCGGTTCCGGACGGCCAACGACTCTGAGCGACAAGAAGCTCCAAAGGATGCTGAAGAGGAAGACCGAGGGAAAAGCGGCTGCATACCGCTGCGTGCGCTTGGCCGAGAGGTCGGTTCAACCGGCCAAACAGTAAAAAATAACTGTGAATTCGGGTGAAGTTGATCACTTTTGCCGATTTTTTTGGAATACATTTCAGTAGAAGAATATTTTAGTAGGCAATTTAATTTTTAATTAAGTACTGTTGTATATACTAGCCGTCAATAATAGTTAAACCACGTATGAAAGAATATTTTTAAAGCACAAATAGTTTGTTTCATAATAATACAAATCTTCTATTCGGGGTGAAATTGATCACTTAGAAACCAAGACGACATTATTGATATACTGTGTTTTTTGATTGATCTTAATTTATCTTCTGTCGGTCTATTTTCGGTCCGAGTCCAAAAACCAACACTAGGGAGATAACTCAACCTGGATCCTACAGATTGAATCCATCAGCACATGGGCCGGGCCTAACGGCTTTACACGTGATCAAAATCCTTACAAACAATTGCGCTTACCACTGCGCTATAGGTAAAATTTGGTCAATTTTCAAATTACAATTTGAAACTTTAATAAACTAAGACATTTTGCTCAAGAATTTTAACTTGTCCTGGTGGTTGATGATAAAAAGTGTATTTTTTCTTATATAATTGAATTAATTCTTCTATAGTTGAATTAAATTAATAATCGAATTAATTATTGTAATTTTTGGTTCTTGTTAACTTTCAATGAAAATTCAGATTAAAGTAGAATAGTACTAGTCATGTTACATGTTCTTGTAATACTCTCGTCTGCGTTGTTGAAAAGAAGTTTTATTCAATTTCTTTATGTTGGTCTTCACTGATCAATTTCACCCGAATTCACGGTACCTGGTGAACATGAATATCATTGGCGTACCTAGCCCATTTCTCTAGGGGGGGCTGAGGCCCCCTGGTTTTTTTCTTATTTTTATATTTTAGTGAAAGACGCAATTGTATCTTGTTTTTATTATTTTCATTGAACTCATTATATCAGGAAGCAAAAAACAGTTGTGTTATTCATCAATCAACGGAGTAAGATACAACAAGAAAAATTTTCTTCAAAAACTGGCATTTTGGAACACTTGTTATTCAAAAGGAAAGCCTACAATTTTTGGAGTCAAACTCCTCAATGATTTTCTGCTTATCAATCACTTACATAAGACCTGCTTCAATATGCAAAAACGACAGTGACGAAAACCTATCTTGTCCCATGGTAGATCTAAACCACGTCTTTATCCTCCTCATAGCCGAAAACTTCTTTCGGCTGCGGATGACCCAACGGGAAGGGTGATTGCAAACTTCAATCCTTTCGACAAATTTGGCATAATCGTAGCATCCACATTACTCCGAATGAACTCTGCATCCCACTCGGACGCCTTCTTGATTCTCCTCAGGTAACTCTTGTAAACTCGTATCTCCGCTTCCAGCTCCGTCGTGTCGATGCCGGCTTCATCCTTATAGGTATCGATGAACAGTCTACCTCCATCCATATCAAGTAAATGAAAGCGATCAATACTTTTTGCAAGATCCAAATTGTTGAATCGTTTCAACTACAGCATCGATAGTGGTCTCATATACTTTCGAACGCCAGTAATCTTTGTCTGTCATTTCTTGATCTGCAATATCAACACCATGGCTCCCTGTATTTTCCAACACGAAATCCTTCAAAGCAGAGCTTCGAATACTCTTACGCTTTTTCGATGCCCTTGGTGCTTCCAGTGATAGGTCATGGTTAGCGGAAAATTCTTCCATAGCAGCCCAAAGACCATTGAATTGATTTCGCTTTTCCTTTAGGGTATCCAACGTTTCTGTTAGAAGTATTGCTGAGCCTCCAAGAGTAGCATCTTGCTTTTGAAAATAGCTGGACAGAACATTCATCCAGTGGCGTCTCGTTCATATGTGCACCTCGTGCACTGCATAGTCTAAAATTGTATATTTCATGTATTATCAAATTCATCGATTTAATACTCCTTTAATACTCGCAGACTGGGCATTTCAAATGGTGCACTAGATCCTGTAATACCACACGTGGATCGTTTGTAGATGTTTTTTTTCCTATAACTTGATTGTCGATGAGTTAGTTAGTGTCTGTTTTGTGCACTTTGTTGTTTGCACTGACTAGTTGCAATTTTATTCTGTTGTTTCGGGACATTGACAAGGTACTTTTTGTGGCATTTCACAAGAGACTCGGCAAAGGAGGAACTATGGAGCAAGATATTGTTGTCAGAATTGACGTCCGGGTTCGAAAGAAAGTGCACAACCGGTTAATTTTCTTACGAGACGCCACTGCATTCATCAGAGATAAAATGTAACCCATGGTGAACAAGCAAACCACAAACTCAGGTTTCGAAACAGAGGCAAGAATACCAACGGCAGTTATTGCGACTTTATCTTTTCCATGCTTTGCTTCTTTCGAAAGAGTTTCTGTTGTAGCCTCGTAGTTTTCAATCAAGTATCGGCAATTTTTATGTCTGCAGTTCCACCTGGTAGTACACAGACTTCCCACCTCTTTTTGCTTGACACCAAGCATTTTATGAACTTCCACATACTTGGAATGGCTACTTGGTTTGTTGAAGTGGATGTAGATTGACTCAATGACATTGAAAAATGAAACTGCCTTCGGAATACCATTGCAAGCATCAACTATGACTAAGTTAATTCGATGCACCATGCAGTGAATATATTCAGCCTTTGGGAAATGCTGTTTCATTTTCATCTGAACACCATTATGCTTCCCTCGCATTCCCGATGCCCCGTCGTATGATTGTGCGACAAGCAACAGATCATATATGCCAAGATCCTTGAGCGAACGAATAATCTCTGCAGCAAGACTTGTTGCGTCTCTTGCTTCAGAACATTCGATGAATTTGATGAATCGTTCACAAGATCGAAAACTGTCTGGATACCGAAGAACTATCGACATTTGTTCTTCCTTGAAACATCGCGCTTCATCAACAATAATGGCATACATGCCAGCCAAGCGAATTCTTTCACAAATAGCACGCTTCATAACTGTCATATAATCATCTCATTCTGAAGTTTTGGACTTGTGTAGCTGATTTTTTGGTTTAGATGGCTTTTAAAAGAGTTGTCATAATTGCCGAATAATTCACAAAGTTCCAAGTAATTCGCCTTGTTGGCTGAATCTTCTCCTTCTCTGTGATCACGGTATGATAATCCTTGCCTACCAAAATACAACACGATGTCAAACAACTTCGTGAGGTACGTCATTGTGCTTTCCTCTTTCAACTGGTTTTGAAGAAAAATGTGGTCAGCTACGGAATATGCTTTCGTTTTGTAGGACAAGTATTTTTCGTGGCTTTTCTTGTGTAAATTTGAACCCTCGTATGCTGCAAGTGCTTCGGTCAGTTTCCTCCACTTGTTAAAACCCGAAACGATAAACTTTTCCCGCTGCTCTCGAACTTCAGTCTCAACCGTAAATAACCTGCACCAAAAGCCTGTTAAAGTGGCGGATTTAGTCCGTGCTTTAACCTACCCCGCAGTGGGATGTTAGGCAAAAATGTCGTTGGTTCGAGTACCACTGTACACATGCCCTTTTCGCTAAATTTTCCTAAAACATCAGCTATGTTTCCAAGCCTGCCGCACACTAGCGGAACTATCAAAACTTTCTCTTCATATCTTTCATTCTAGCCAAAAACATTGTTGTTCACTCTTGGTGCCTCATGGTTAATTTTTATATTCTTTTTAAGTTTCACTTAAAAAAAAGGAGTTTTACTTGAAGAAAAAAAAATCAATATGTGTTGAAAAAAAAAACAGTGACAAAATAAAGTGCCCACTTCATTTAGGCTACAGAAAACATAAATTAAAGTAAAATAAAAGCATTTCAATAATTGATGTGTCCTCCTTTGGCCTTCAGGACCTCCAGCAGGCGCTTCGACATGCTCTCGACCAGGTTCTTTAGGTGCTGTGGATCTAGCTCTTCCAAGCGGGCTCCAGGGCTTCAAAATAGTTATTTTTATTGGTAACACCAGTTTTGTCAACCCTGGCATCGACAATCGCCCACAAATTCTCGATGGGATTGAGGTCCGGGCTTTGTGGAGGCCATTCCAGCGGTTTGATCCGACAAGACCGGAAGAAAGACTTGGTCTTCTTGGCAGTATGCTTGGGGTCGTTGTCCTGCTGGAATACGAACTTCTCTTCAAGGCCCGTCTGGATCAGCGAAACCTCCAGATTTTCTCGCAGGATGTTGATGTAAGAATCTTCCGTCATTATCCCGTCGATTTTCACAATGCTTCCCACTCCACCCCACGAAAAACACCCCCAAACCATCACATTTCCTCCTCCATGCTTCATCGTGCCTTGGATGTGGCGCTCCTGAAGCTCCTCTCCCGATCTGCACCAAACACGAACCCGCCGCTTTCGGTTAAACAGCTTGAATTTTGGTTCGTCCGTCCAGAGAACCGTTTTCCAGAACTCTAGGGGCTTATCAGCATGCTCCTTAGCAAACTTAAGCCGTTTGGCTTTGTTTGCCTTGCTGTTAAATGGGTGCTTCCGTTTGGGCGCAAGTTTGCTATTCAACCCCTGTGCTACGAGACGGCGACGAACAGTTCGACCGGAAACTGATAACTAAAGGGTTTCGCGGAAAGTTACCTTCGAGTTCTTCTTGACTTCGCGCATGATCTTGGTGTCCGTTCTCGCATCCGTTTTCCACTTCCTGCCTCTGCCAGGGCGATCCACCACTGATCCAAACATTTTAAGCTTCAGAAGAATTTTGCCAACCGCTGCCTTACTGATACGGTACTTCATAGCGACAGCCCGGTGCGATTCACCGTTTTGCACATCACGAACGACCAGTTTTCGGATACACGAGAATTGCTTTCGAAAGCACTGCGTTCTCCATTTTTCAATTGAATCGAATGCGATCACGTATACAAATGCACCAGGTTGAGCCGTTTGCTTCAAAACATGTCAAAATATCAAAACATAAACAATCGAGGGTCTTCCAATGGAAACTTATCGAAAACATATCGATTTTTGAAGTGGGCACTTTATTTTGCCACTGTTTTTTTTCAACACAAATTGATTTTTTTTCTTTAAGTAAAACTCCTTTTTTCGGTATTCCATAAGACTGATTCCACGCCAAGTCGGTCCGGTCACCAAACTCAACTATCTTCGCATTTTTGATGCGGCTTTTGGTACACGTCTTCGGTATGCTGAAAAAAAATCCACTGGTGTTAAGATTGTTTGGATTCAAGAGTAACTTTTGAGATGGGCGTATGTGTTTTTTCCAACATTTTACTTGAAAAATCGTGGTTCAAAAAACATTTACATTTAGAGAAAAACTTTATATGGGGAGTTGTAGAGAACTAAAAAGGCTTTGTATAAAATGTACACTGAAAAAAAAAGGAAAAATCGGAAAATCTATATAATAAAAATGAGTTGGGGTTTCCTTTGTCACGATTTAACTCGCGAGTGGAAGGACCGATCGGCGTGAAATTTTGTATGCAGGGATTTTTGGGGCCGGAGAAGGTTCTTATGATGGTTTCAGACCCCTCCCTTCACTGGAAAGGGGGGCTCCCATACAAATGAAACACAAATTTCTACACAACTCGAGAACTAATCAAGCAAAAGAAACCAAATTTAGCATGTGTGAGTTTTTGAAGGCAAAAAAGGTTTTTATGGTAGCTTGAGAACCCTCCCCGTCATAAAAGGGGGGGCTCTCATACAAATAAAACACAATATTCTGCATAACTCGGGAACTAATCAAGCAAACGGAACGAAATCTAGCATGTGGTGGTTTTTTAAGACAGAAAATGGTTCTATGTTGGTTTGAGACCCCTTCCCATCCTAAAGGAGGGGGGGGGCGGCTCCGATACAAATGAAATACACTATTCTGCATGACTCGAGAACTAATCAAGCAAATGGAACCAAATTTAGTATGTGGTGGTTTTTGAAGACAAAAAATTGTTCCATGTTGATTTGAGACCCCTCCCTTTCTGAAAGGGGGGAACCTATTCAAATGAAACGCAAATCCTTGCATAACTCGAGAACTAATAAGAGAAATGGAACCAAATTTCGACATGTGGAAGTTTTTGAAGGAGTGGTAATGTTTCTATTGTGATTTGAGACTCTTCCGTCATATGAGGAGGAAGGGGGAGGGTGCTCTCAAAAAAATGGAACCCAAATTTCTGCATAACTCGAGAACTAATCTAGCAAATGGAACCAAATTTGGAATGGACGAGTTTTTAAGGCATGAAATGTTTTTATGGTGGTTCAAAGCCCCTCCTCTCTCTAAAAGGGGGCTCTCATACAAATGAAACACAAATTTCAACCAAACATGAGAACTATACCTACTGCTATGCAAATTTGTATTCAGTGGTTTTGGGTCAGGGAAAGGATCTTATTATAGTTCGAAAGCCCTCCCGCCTTTAGAAAGGAGGGCTCCCATGCAAATGAAAAACTATTTTCTGCATAACTCAAGAACTAATCAAACAAATGGAACCAAATATGGCATGTGGAGGTTTTGTAGGCAAGAAATGTTTCTATGGTGGTTTGAGACCCTCCTCTTTGAAAGAAGGGCTCTCATACAAATGAACTACGAATTTGAGCCAAACATGAGAATTATCCCAACAGGTATGACTATTTTTATGCAGGGATTTTTGGAGTCGATAAAGGTTCTTATGATGGTTCGAGACAAGAAATGTTTCTATGGAGGAACCAAGAAATGTCCTCTCTGGAAGGGGTGGGATCTCATGAAAATTAGACACAAATGTCAACCAAACATGAGAATCATACCTACCACATTGTATTATGAAAACTTATATGTAGGGGTTGTTGAGGCCAGAGAAGGTTCTTATGATGGTTCGAAGCTCCTTCCCCGCCTGGAAGGGAGGACTTTCATACAAATGAAACACAAATTTCTGCAAAGCTCGAGTTCTTGGAATTGGAGTTCTTCAAATGGAACCAACTTTGGCATGTGGGGTTTTTGGCAGGATTTTTTCTTAGGTGGTTCAAGACGCCGTCCCTCTGGAAAGGGTAAAGGCGGGCTCTAAAACCAATGAAATAGATATTTGAACCAAACATGAGTATTATCCATGCAACTAAAAAACAAAATGTGTATTTCTCGGGCAAGAAGTATATTCTGATAGAATTTTGAACCCCTTTTTAGTCAAGAATTGCAAGAGAAAATTACGTACAAACTGATAGGATACGGCTTCGTTTGCCTTTGAAATGCTTCTACACAGAAAGCTAAACCGGTAGAAACAACCGGTCCAAGGGTTAAATTTATAACACAAACCTTTTTTTTGCATAACTAACACACACAAATAAACAAATATATTTTAACCAGATTCATTCAGAATAAAAACCATAAACGTGCCAATTCTATTAATTTTTCATTCATTTAGTCGCATGCGTTGCAAGGCTCGCACCGGGTTCAGCTAGTCAATACTAAAAATCAAATATAAAAAAAACATATTTTTAATATTTTTCAAATTTGTTTTGTGGAAATTTGAGAAAAAAAGACACGTTTTGAAAAAAACTCTAGGATGGACGCTCTTATAGTAAAAAGGGATTTTCCGAAGCGAACTTTGGTGCATGTTTCAAATTTTGGTTTATTCATTATTATAAATGAGCATTAATTATACAATATGGTTTTTGAAAGATCATTAAAAACAATAATGATTATAATGACAAATCACCTGAACGCAGCCGATTTTCGAGATTTTTCTGGATTTTATTTCAAATAGAATGAAAAAACCTCTGAAAGTTGCGCTTAATACGTAGCTTT